>JAQGBX010006673.1:0-12216 GCA_034698745.1 Megaphyllum sjaelandicum
CGCTTGCCAACCAGTGTCACTTAGTGGTAAGCGTCTGCAATACCACTAAGCGACACTGGTTGGCAAGCGACTGGAATAAGCTTCAACAAGAATGTTTCCATATACTGTAATTTGGATGTCTCCAAGTTCCGCATATAGTAGCTAGGTATACTCGGACAGAAGCTTTTGCGAATCGTACATTGGCAGTCGTGACGTTCCGTGTGCAAAATCGACACCCTGATTGGTTTAACAAAATTCACTCGAGGTTATCGCCTTTGTCAAATTTACGACTGCGAAAGTACGATTCGCAAATCTTTTGTTCGAGTACCTCTATTTTATTTTTGATCAACAGTTTTCACATTCTAAACAAGCCAAAGAGAATCGGTAGTTTCCTGAAATTAGACTACATTCGCTTTGGGTTCAATCAAAAGATTCCCACACAAAATATTCACCCATCTCGCCCATTTTGGATAACGTTGACCAATGTAAGCACTGATGAATCATGAATCCAAATCATTGATGTCTCTGTTGAAGTGGTTTGCTCTTTACTCATCCTGAATGATGTCGTGCCACAGTCGTGGGTCTTGCAGTGCATCAAAAATGGGACTTCATATTATGTTCTGGCGAGCTTAAAGCTATATTTACACGCATCCTTACCCAGTGTCCACTGGCGCAGCCCCGGCCACTGATCGATCCCAGATCGATGGTAGATTTTCAAAATTCACGTGGTTCACATCTTCAAGCGCTTAGGATAGCAGAAATGAATTCGCGAGACTTTTAGATGACCATAAGCAATATTTATTCAAAGCTGCATGCATGCTCAACGTTTCAGCCATGCACTATCACCGGAATCGCACTGCTCTCATCGAATCCAAATCATGCCATCAGTGCCCGAGTCCATTTTATTGAATCTCAAGTTTTAATTTCGTTTGTTCGCAGTGGTTCTCAAAGGCTTGTCTGGACGCACATTCAAAGGTTTCGCGATCCAGGCCCAGAGCGCCAGCAGCAAACGACCAATCACCAGTGCCGAATGGAGTGGCAGTTCCGTACAGGAGCTGCCCTGCGCCGCAGTCACCCACACCAGTCCCTCGGGAAAAAGCAAACTGGAGCTGACCTGGACGCCGAAAGGAAGCGGAGAAGTAACCTTCGTGTAAGTTAGCCCGCACGCAATCCTCGATTTAAGACGTAAAAGGGTCCTCAAATAGATCCCATCTAGATAACAATGCGGAATAGCCATACTGTTGTCTGGTTAGGATCACTCTCTCGAGTTATGTCATAATTACTGGGAAAAGGGTTATTGTCCCATGTCCGCATCGGTAGAGGCTGACATAACACATGCCGGTTTTATTGGGGTTTTTTTTTGCGCACATTTTGAGGGCAATTATCGGGCATAACCGGACGACGTAGACGAACTATATGCGGTTTCTTACGCAGAGTAAAAGCCATTAGCGACGTTATTTTTCATATTTGTAAGGGGATTTTTTTTTTTTTTTTCAATTAACGCAAAGGCTAAACGTCGTTAAACTGCGCGTAATTAGTACATCCGTGAGAATTTCTGCTCCTGTTTTTTTTAAGTAAAATATTTCCTATTCGCGCGATTCGCAATTCCATTTTTTTATGGCTTCAGTCTGGCTCAGAAGGTAGACAACCCTATAGAAGTCACCCGAGTGACCTACATAGGACAATAATACCGGAGTTTATGAGCTGTTCAATTTTATTGTGCGGGGCATGCCCGCGCTATATATTCACCACGAAGCGCATAAATCACCGCAGAAATCTGAATAGCGTTGCACAAAAGCAGTCTCCAACAAAGCGGATTTATTACCGAAAACACCACCCACCCAAGTTTAATAAAAATTATAGGTGCATGGTCAAAAATAACTGAATGCAGTGGCTGTTCGATAAGGGGTCATTCAAAAATGACGTCCGCAAAATTTGCCCAAAATTAGAATCCCCCTTAGCCCCCTGTACGGTCAATCAGGAACCGCCCCCTCCCCCCCATTCGGACGTCCGAAACTTAAGAAGAAAAAAAATGTATTCGAAAAATTTTGACAGTTGTGCAACTTTGTACTCGAAAAACGTAAATTTTGTACTCTGAAAGGTTGAGAATTTTTCCAATATGTCCTTAGAACCTTTTTAAAATTTTACAAATCCGTACTCGAAAATCGTTGAAAATGTCCACGATTTGCATGTAGGCCTACTCGAGCAAACGTGGAAAATGTTGCAAATTTGCCCTCGGGAAAACGTGGACAAATTTATAAAGATGTTCTCGGAAAAGGTTGGAATTTTGCGACTTTATGCTCGAGAAAAATTACAATTTTACCCTGAGCTTTTAAGTTCGGACTTTTCCAGGCTTTCCAGGTATGGGAGTACCCTATTTACTGACTTTTGTAATGTATATCACACCTATGCGATATAACGCTCAATTTCCCTTTTACTTCGGGAACTGATTTTATTTGGCATATTTTTTTTTTTAAAGTGGACGTCCGAGTTGGTCATACACCCCTCCCTACCCCCTGTCCACTTTGTGTCCGTGACTCAACCTACCCCCATACCCCTACATGGTCCATAAGTGTGAAACTTTCTACTTTTCGTCACGAAGTTTGAGAAATTGGAAATCTCGCCCATTTACACCAATAAGTGAAATATAAAAAATTTGGCCTCAAAAAGACGCCAAATTTAAGATAATAGGGGTAACGACCCGTTAACTGGATTAAAAAATCTCAAGATTCTGTTTGTTTTTAACCATCCAGTTATTGCATTCGTTTTGCAAACGTCATTGCTTTACGACTGCCAAAAATGCAGTTGTACCCTTTTTACATCTTCGTACTCCTAATAATTGTTTTTAAAAAAATCGAAAACGAGAAATAAGATACAAAGGTAGCATACAAATAAAACCATTATAATTCGCTAATTATAGAAAAAATGATGTGCAAAACTCAGAGAGGACAAGAATCTGTGAAACTGTATCAACGACCTCGGCATTTATTTTCCATTTCTGATGCAATGCATTTCCCCCAAATTTTAAATAGGATACGTTATATTTTTCACGATGCTTTTCTCATTTGTCTTTTGTTTCTTTTGTCACGCGTAGTGCCACAGTAGTGGAGAAATTCGATACTTTCTACACGAATATCCAATCGACAGTCAGAAGTAGCAGCAGCTCGATTTCTAGTAATGATTTCCACGACAGTGGTAAGAAATCGCGTCCGAGTAGCTCCTTGGAGGACACTTTCAGCACCCAAGGTTTCGACTCCAGGCCCAGCTCCACCCACAAGGAGGACGACGCCATCGGGGCCAATTCTCAGAGCGACCAATTCAGCACCTTCTACCAGCAATATCCGGGTTACAGTCAACAGGAAACGGATCTGGGCGATGACCAAACCAGCGAAAGCCTCAACTACTTCCGGAATCCATACTCCCGTTATCCTTACAGTGCCCAGAGCTTCAACAGGCAAGGAGATGACAGACAGCCAGAGGCCAGCGAATCCTTCGCCAACTACCCCTCGCCCAGCGACTACCACCACCGTTTCGCCCACCCCCAGCACCCCCATCAATTCAGGACACCCGACTGGCAATACCCCCGCTTTTAAAACAATCCTTCTTCCCACCCCTAGGTGTCCTTTATTAAGCTAGCTCATAAATTATATTAGTCTTGGATTCGACCACTGTCCATTGAGTGGTCATCATGTTAGCTCTATTGGCGGGACCCTTGAAAGCACTCTTGCTCTTGTAAATATTTTCTTTTTTTTATATTTTAATAAAAAAATATAGCTCTTGACTAGCCTGTTTCGTCTTTGTTCAGATGTCGAGATATGGAGAAATGCCGAATTCGTTGATCAGATGATCTACACATTCTTGTGCAGGTTTAAAATGGTACATTTTTCTAACTATTCAACACTTGACTTTACCCCATGTACATTTATAATTACAGAATTTTGCCAGCCCTTTGTACAAACTTCAAGTTTAAAATACAAACGAAACTGTTACATAACAATTGAATAGATTTCATATTCATTTCAAATTTCAAATCGGAAGCTGATTGCAATATTTGTAACAAGTCTGATAAATGTTGAAATCAGAAACAAACCCCGAACTGGTCTGCTCTGCAACAATTTAGTACTGCATGCATGCAGCGTCGTGGCCACGCGTCCGAATGCTGAAGCGTCATTTCAGAAAAGTTTCCCCATGTGTTTGATCGGAATAAATAGGAAATTAAATATTTAAAAAAGTGAACTGTCCCAAGTGTACCGTTTTCGCTGATTATTTTCACCACAGGGGAAATAAGCGAAAGAAGAGATTAATCACACGAAAAGGGATAATTACATTAGTTTTGTAAACGTATAGCGCCTATGTAAGCAGTGATTGCCTAAGCACAGGGGCTCAACTACGCGACGAATTCCAAATCCGATTATTAAACAACTAGATCGGAGGATAGATATTTAACGTTTGAAAAAATATTCATTTCCGGCGAATTTAAAATGGATAAATGCATTTTGCAGTTACGGTATAAAAACATCGCTGATATTGAAGTCAATGACTTCAAATGTCGATGGCGTAGATGTTGAATTACGAGTCATCCAAAACATCGATATGTATACATGTATGTTATCTATTAATGATCTATTGCATCAAAACCGATTTCAGATGTACTCATGAAGGATTGTCCATGGTGTAACTAGTTATCTGATATGACTTTAGGCTGCCGTTGCCCTACGCTTCCGAGATTAAAGAGCAGATCAAAATAATTGTGAGCAGTATTTGCCACCTTTCTTAAAATTCCTCAAAAAATTTTTCGAAAAAAAAAATACGAAAAATCGCACGCGAAATGAAATGTCGATTCTATTAGTGTTCCCTTTCATGTTCGATTAATTTTGAAGCCATCCGATATCACAGTATACGTAAATATAAGTAGGGAGACTCCAATGGCGTTTCCGGTTCCGAAAGACCGCATCGCCATCATGTGTGCGAGGTGATAACTGACCACGCCCATATTAACCCGTGAACTTCCCCATAAATCGTCAAAGCTGAACAGGGTAACACCTGTATCTTATTGGCTTCCATTTTTATGGTAATTAATGAGCTAGCGCAAAGGTCGCATGCTTTAGAAAACTGGCGAGTGATACGTTGCCTATGATTCGTTTACAAGGCGGAAGGGTGTGGCTTCAGCTTAGTAATCACCTCTCACACATGGCGGCGCTGCGGTTTTTTTGAGACAAAAAATTAACATTGAGTGACCCTACTTATATTTACGTATACTGTGCCGATATTTACTTACTCTATTTATAAACAAACGGAGAAACGCAACATTAAAAGTGGGTTCACCAGAGTGAGGCATAGCAGCTTAGCAAGTGCATTCATTCCACTTTCCATTTTGCATTGTACTACTGTGCCTGTACATTGTATTTACTTTTTTTAGAATTCAATCGGCCATGACTGTATTCCTTTCCCATTCCGTCCTCATCCTTGTTTAGGTTCTTTCCCAGCCAGGTATACAAAGTGAAATATTTCGCTATCTGTTGCTGATCCCAAAGCCCGGATAAATGGTGAACTACCCTGGGAAACCTTCATCGATAAACTTCCCAACCATCATCATACCATCACTTCCAATGGGGGATGTTGGTAATATGAAGTCCGTTATTAGACTTTTGTGCATGTATGTAAAATCTATGACGTTAGTTTCTTTCCGTAAATTAGTTGCACAGGATGGGATCATTTTCTATTGTGGAAATTTGTTTGCGAAGGCAGTTATCGGGAAAGTAGTTTCGGGATATAATTTTCCTCGTATGTGTCGACCTTTAGTGCCGCGAATCTCAGTTTTTTTTTAATTAAACCTTCGTCATATCGTATACTTAGTCTACCGTGAGTGAGAATCACATGAATGGGTACGCATTCGTTGGTACTTATAATTTAAAAAATTAAATTACCGACCACTAGCGCCAACTACCGGGCAAACAATTGGTGATCAGTGACCAGTGACACCTCATTTGAAACGCATTACTAATTGTTTGCGCGGTAGTTGGCGCTAGTGGTCGGTAATTTAATTTTTTAAATTATAAGTACCAACGAATGCAAACCCATAGGCTTTTTGCCCATTTATTTCAATATGTGACGTCACTCACATGGAAAGCCGAGGGGTTTAACTTTACCCCTACCCTGCTAGACCTACAATCCTCTCTATTTGCAGAATGAGGTTGTCAAACCATTGACCAGTGCGTCACGAGGGACAATGAATTGCATTTTTTGTCGAATCTAGTAGACAACTTTCAGACCCTCTACTGAACAGTGAACATTAACCATTTCGACACGTGTTTTATTGAATTCTTGTCTCCGGACAGAACGGATTTCCTGTCACTTCTTGACTAATAAACTGTTGGAATATTGACGACTGTTTTTCACTTAAATTCTTGTCTCCTAACTTAAGGTAAGTTTTCCATTTCCTGGCATAAATCTTGGAAGTTTTGAGTAGATTTTTTCCTGGTTGTTAAGAGCGCGTGCTCCTTTGTCTATCTGAAATTTTATTTTCGATGTCACGATAAATCATAAATTAATGCTTCTTCGATCGTGGTTAGCTCAGGGCTCATTGGCAAATTTTTTTATGTTTTACATAGACAAACTTGCAAAAATTTTAACGCTTTTCTAGTACACATTTGCAGGATTTCCTAACATAAAGCTGGTCATACACGAGGCCACCACGAGGCGAATTATTTCTGGAAACATGGCACGTTAAAAAAGTTCTGTCTTTTTGAATGTGAATTCTAATGTGAAAAACTAAAAAATGTTCAGAAATATGCGCTTGACTTTTCCAACACAACTTAAATTGGCAAGTTTCCAGAAACAATTTGCCTCGTGTATGACCAGCTTTACAGTAAATATAGGAAGTTCTCAATGGTTTTCTAGGACAATATATTTTTGAAAAATGTGTAAAAATTTTGTAATACAAATTTGAACGATTTCCGACATTTTTCAGCACAAATTTTGATCCATTTCCAAATGGAAATTTGCAAAACGTTCAACATTTTCTGAATAACAATTTGTAAGATTTTTTTTAAAAAAGTCGGCAAGATTTCCTAACAATAACATGAGTATACAAAATTATCAAACCGAGTAAGGTGGCTTAAAAATTAGCATTCTCTTGCATTCGGTAGACCCAAATTCGATTTCTGGGTTGGCCATCTTCGATTGTGGTTTTTATGGTTTCCCAAAATTTCACTAGGCAAATGCTGAGATAGTTCCTATAGTAAATCGGCCATGACCGTCTTCCTAACCCAATCTCACCTTCCTCGTCGTTAAAATTCCAAATACGGAAAATATACTTAAAATGTGATGTTGGGGTCCATCATTTGCTACTGACTGCAGGGTAAAGAATTGAATCGAAGTAAATCAACGGTTTGCGAGTACAACTTGTCACTCAAACGTTTTCAGCAATTCAAATTTTAAAGATTTCTAACCACCTTTTCCGAGTGAAAATTTAGAAAACTTTAAACATTTTCCGAGTACAAATTAGTAAGATTGTTTTTAAATCCAGCGATTTAACATTAAAATTTTTTAAACATTTTTCACTACATGAGCAGTTCAAGTTTATCGTTTTTTTGCTTTTTAACTGATTGGCACTATCTAATTTTCAGATTTTTAAAATATATACTTGATTTTGAATGAAATTGAAACTCAATTTTTCATAGTGATGTATTTCCGTCAATTCTAAAGGAATGAAAGTCGTATACTTTCGACATGTATTGATTTTAAATTTCTTTAAAATGTCATAAAATTTCACCCATCTACAATGTTAATGTCGTCACCATTCACTCGTACTCTCGTGAACAGGAGTTTAACTTCACTTTCTCAACCCTCTTTATTGGTTGAATTGGGTTGTCAAACCAGGGACGAGTGCTCATTTAATGTCACAACTTTACCAAATGAACTTGTGATTTTAAAGATAATTCTTCAGTTCAATTCATCCTTTTTCAAGAACGTTGAGAGGCATTGTTATTCAAGTAATAGAACAGCCATCCTACATGCTAGTTGAACACATTTTTCAATCTAGCATTTTAAAATCGAATTGTTTTTGCAGTTTTTAACAAATATTGTTAATTGCCAAATTGTGTAACAGACTTCATGGGCATTTTATTTTTCAGCAATGGATTTCGCACCCCAATTTCGTCTTGAGAGGACCTGCATGGTGGAGGTGGTGATGCAGCTTATCCAATGCAACATCCCCAATAAATTAGAAAGTTTCGAATACGACCAGTGGGAAGAACCAGCAATGAAAGACGTCAAGGGTAAGATCCAGAAGCTCGAGCTTTTCACTCCAATTAAAGAAGAACTGATCAGCATGGTGAAGCCCATCTTCAAGCACATCTGGAATGCAATAGACAATTTCTCTATTCACATTACCAGAACACCCATTAGGAGCATCCTCAAATGCCTACAGATGACACCGTGGGGCACGGTGGACATGAAGCTGTCTGCAGAGGCGCTTTTTAATCTCAGCGATGAAGAGTTGCCAAAGTTGATGCGCTACCACCTGTCACAAACCTTCTGTCTCGGTGACCCTTACACCTTCTATGAAGAGTTCAATGATATTGAATGGCAGATAATCTTTAACTTACCCGGCAAAATATACGTAGAAGAACAAGGACATTCGTCAGGTTACAGCAATTTTGAGCGTGCAGTGCTATCCGGTAACGAGCTTGCGGCCAGGCATTTCTGGATCACCGAAGAGGAGAGAGTTATGCCAAAGGATACCATCTGGTTACTTTCAAGTTTTTACGTAGATTATGCAGATTGTGTGGAACTTTATTCCTCCACTCTTCCGGGTTGGTACCTTTTCCTGTTTGGGAATTCCAATTCCCAATCGAAGTACAGGAAGCGAATGTATTGATGGATTCAAAAGGTATTTAATATGATCAGAATTGATTACAAATAACTGAAATTTATTATTAGAAAGGCAAAGCACGTGGTGAGCAGGACTGTGCAGGAGGTCGGAGGTCGACGTCCTTGTCCTGGGTCGTATCGTGGAGAGAGAGATCACCTGGCCAGCCTTGACCTTTATAGGGGCTGGGTCAGGTGAGTCACAGGTGACGTCCATTTCGGGTATGGCGCTCAGGTAAGGAGTGCGGGTCGTCCACAGAGTCTGGGACAGACACCGCCACACCTGCTTTCTATTCGCCCTAGCGATGAGCTACTCAACGAGCTGCTCTGCTCTGTGGATTTTCTGGTTTCGCTTTTCCAGTGGCCATATCTGGACATACTTCTTGGACTCTTTAAGCGGATAAACAGAGAGTTAAGGTACTATTACTTGAAGAAGCTGATGAAAAACATTTTAGAAATGTCCTTTGATAGCGTTATAATGTATGGGTAATTCGACACCATGCTACAGTTTTTAAAGGCATTTTTTGTCATCGAGAACGCTTCCACCTCAGACGGTCCAGATGCAGATAACAAAATAGGGCAACTCTTAATTGCACCAAGTTTTGAAAGAAGATTATGTCGAAGGCGAGCATTACATTTGAGCAATTGGTTGTCGGATGATTGGTCTACGAGCTCTTTCTCAGTCGCCATTTCCACCATTCATAAGATCCTCTTCAGATGGTTCCGTTGGCAGGATAAAGAGTGCTTTCATTTCGTGCTGATGTTGCTGGAATTTTTGGACACCAGTGATAAAGTAAGGTTGTGCGAAATCGTGTCCAAGGACATCATTTTCATCATTCGCACTGAGCGAGTGGATAGTTTGGCCTGGCTCTTCCAGAAATGTTTGACCCAAGAACAATCGACGGTCATCAAGAACAGACTGTGGGAGGACAGGAATCTTTGGACGCAATGCGCGACTCTGATCCGTTGTCATCGTGGGGAGGATGGAGTGGACGAGTTCGTGAAGTTCTGCTGCACCTCCGATGACACGTTCGTGGACATGAAAGCGCAGCTCGAACAACACTTGAGTACTTTGCCTTAGCTGTTGGTGCAATTCTGCTAACTACTTTTCTACAATCAACACTAGCTCCAACTAATGCTAAACACTCATATCACATCGAGACTTCTTGATATGTTCAAGTCAATCTGAATTTCCTTTATTATTTTCTTCCATTTGATAATAGATAATTTTAGTAGTTGCATAATGGTGTCTCGGTGCTTGTCAACTGCATTGTTTGGTGTAACTTTGGAAACGAGTGTATTTTCCTCGCTGAATAAACGTTAAATCTTCGGCCATTGGTTTGAGACACTCGACATCAACTTCTTTAACCATCTTTCCTACTTTTATTATTTTTCCAAAAATTTGCAAATTGCCAGTGTAGCCTAAACATTCACGAAATTTGTCCAAAATTAAATGTAGTTTTTTTTTTTCAAAAATTGCAATTTGTTTTTATAAATTTGAGAATTTTATTTTAGAAGTTGAGGTTTGTTTACAACAAGTTGGCCAATTGTCAGTGTTAACAATTGGACCTTCAACGTGTCACGCATTTCAGGTTCTTGAAATGTTTTCAAAAGGTGAACTAAACGTTGCTGAGCCACTATCGCTTTGTACTCCATCTTTGATTTCAAATTTTTAAAATGTACATGTAATTTTTGTAACGTATATTTTCTTGTTTAAACATGTTCAGGTATGTTCCGATTGGACCATTAAAGTTTAAAAGCAACTATACTTGGGTAAATTGAGCTTTTGTAAGCATCGGTTAGTAATGAGATCTGAATGTCCGAGTTTCTGACTTTATTTCAACAGAAATTTAAGTTAGTAACTCATTAGTGGGACGTTGTACCTTTTAGAGTTTGAGAAGGGGGTCAAGAATTCTGAAACCACTGTTTGTTATGAAGCTAAAAATTTGTTTATTTAAATGATCAAGACATGCATACTGTACAATATACGTTATGTCACGTGTTTAATTAAGTATGACTAAATTTTAATATTAATACTTGTGTGTTCATCGAATTATGTCCTGTTCATTTCAATGGGTGGGAGCACAGCGAAACTTAGTGTCCTTGAAAATCAGTATCACCTAGTGGTAAAGGTCAGCAAAACCACTACGCTATACTCCTTCGAAAAAATTGTTCAAGGACACTTAATTATCACTATGCCCACTCCCAAAGTTAGTTATTTGGAAACTTGATGTCACCATTGAATATGGCGCCAGCTATCTATGAAGATTTACTTGACTTTTCCCCTGGCTTTCTATAGGATGAAAGGCTCTGGATTTTGCACGTGGAGTAGTCCGAGAACTCATGGATTCGAACACCTAGAACTCCCTGTTTTCACGGAACATTATGAAACGATGGATGAATTTAAATTTACAAATCTATGCTGAAAAAGGTCGGAAATCTTGAAAATTTGTATTAAGAATAGTGGTAACAATTTGAACATTTGTACTTGGAAAGTGTGGAAAATTGTGCAAGTTTGTCTTCTTAAAACTGTTTAGAAATTGTGAAAATTTGTCTCGGAAACTGTTTCTAATTTTAGAAATCTATGCTCGAAAACCGTCGAAAATTTTTAGCATTTCTGCTTGGAAATCTATCAAATTTGTGGTTTTACATTTTTTTTAATTTGTGCTCGGATACCGATAACTAACGAGGCAAATTTTCTAAGTTTGTTTTCGGAAACTGTTAAGAAATTTGTAAATATGTCTTAACGACATATAAGCTTTAATTTTGGATTGTGACAACATTAGAAAATTGGATTTCCCTGACTTTTTTTTCAAAATAAAACATTTGTCCCTGACTTTCCAAGTTTCCTGACTTTTCCATTTCCAGGATTTCCAGGTCTAGGGGTACCCTGCCATAAATTCCACTGACTTTTTTTTTTTAAAATTGACACAATTTAATAATCCATGGCTGTTTAGCAGCCTCGTTTTTTGTCGCCATATAATGATATTGTCTTTATTATTGATTTTGGGTCACTGCGCATGCTCAAGATTAGCGTTTGATGGCCTGGGCAGCGAAAAAAGTTGAAACTTTTCAACTGGCTGCGCCAAGAGCGTGGAGGTGGCCAAATGCCAGCGTGGACCTCGCAACACGATATCCAACGGGAGCGTGAAGGGCACCAAATGCAACACGCGTGAACATTTTGCTTGTATTTCTGCACGATCTCCAAGTGGCATCTCGAGCCACCTCGACTTTCGAACTTTGTTGTTGTTACAGTAGAACCTGTCTAAAATCAAACGCTTGGGACCGGCAGGGTTGCCACTGACCTGCAAAGTCAGGCAAAATCAGGCAAAGTCAGGCAAAACTGAAAAAGTCAGGCAAAGTCAG
>JAQGBX010006674.1:0-12216 GCA_034698745.1 Megaphyllum sjaelandicum
CCTGCTCGTAGCAGCCAAAGGCGCACTGGTGCCTGTGAGAGCACCCTTGCAATTTTTATTTTGTTCGTTGTTTTAGACGTTCTACGGAGTTCAAAGCAGAAACGGGCAGTGTTGTCAAACCTACCCAACAAAAGTGATACACATGTACTTGTAATGTGATAACATAACTTATAATACTTAATTAACTTGTTTCCTATTTTTTTTAAATTGGTTTTTCTATTGGTTGGAATTTCAACTTCTCTTATCAAAACTTTTCACTTATATGAACCACCTCAGGTCCCAATTAGTTCATATAAGAGAGGTTCTACTGTAGTGTATATTTTTTTGTCAATTATTTCGTTTTGTTTTTTGGGGGATTAAATGGTCAATTAACAAAAATCAGTGACCATTTTATCAAAAAAAAAACAAGTTTCAATGAATTCAATGAATCGTTTTCGTAGATTACATTAAAAATATTTGTTCATGAGTTTACAAAAATGTATTTTTTTAATGCAGGGCTGCTACCGACCTGAGAATTAAGTCAGGGAAAGTCAGGGAAACTACCAGTGGTCAGGGAAAATAACTGATTTAAGTGATTTGTCAGGGAAATCAATAGTAAGGCAGCAGATCAAAGATAAAGGGCGCTACTTCCTCCGTTCTTTGAAGCTACACAGGTTGCCCTAGATTTTTGCACATTTGTGAAAATCCAACAAGTGTGACATTTTTAATTAATTACATGCCCTTTCTGGGTCGTGAACAAGGATCCCGTGATCAAAAGGCGACCGAGAATAGGGCACAAATAAGGCGAAATTGCCCTTCAGGCTTGTCAGTTAGCTCCAGAAAAATTCATAGAGATGCCAAAAATAGAATTACTGACTTTTACGATTCCATGTCGGCATCTTTGAAGTACTAATTAAGTAACTGTTTTAGGCATGATTATCCAAAAAGACAAAATGAAAATATAAATCTTACCTTTTTATTTTGAAATAGCCCTGAACTGACTGGAATCTAAGGCTTGATTAGTCACAATTTTACTAACAAATAATCCAGTATCATACAAGCAGTAGATTCCAGTCAGTGCAGTGCTATTTTAAAAGAAAAATGTAAGATTAACAAAGCTCAAATTTGCAAAATTGTCCAAGTTTTCCAAAGTTACTCAGTATATATTTTACAATTCTCCACGTTTTCCCATGGACAAATTCGTCAAATTCTTAACAATGTCCGGGGATAATTTTCCACGTTTTTCCGAATACAAATTTTCAAGTACCCGAGCATAAATTCATGGAGATTCAAAAAAAAGCATTTCAATTGTCTTTACTGATTTTTGAAGGTGCACGGTTTCAAATTTTCCACGTTTTCCCGAGAACAAATTTACCAAATTTTCCTCGTTTTCCCGAGTTCAAATTTTCAAAAATGTCCACGTTTTTCCGAGTTCAAATTTTCAAAATTGTCCACATTTTCCCGAGTTTAAATTTTTAAAAATGTCCACGTCTTCCCAAGTTCAATTTTCAAAAATCTCTACGTTTTCCCGAGTTAAAATTTTCAAAAATTTCTACGTTTTCCAGAGTTCAAATTTTCTAAAATTTATACGTTTCCCGACTTAAGATTTTCAAAATTTTCAACGTTTTCCCAACTTTAAATTTTCAAAACTTTCCGCATTTACCCGAGTTCAAATTTTCAACATTTCCCGCGTTTACCTTAGTTCAAATTTTCAAAAAATTCTACGTTTTCCCAAGCTTAAATTTGCAAAATTTTCGATGTTTTCTCGTGTTGAAATTTGCAAAATTTTCCATGTTTTCCCAAGTTTTAATTTGCAAAATTTTCCACGATTTCCCGAGTTCAAATTTGCAGAAATTACAACGTTTTCCCGAGTTCAAATTTGCAAAATTTCACACGTTTTCCCAAGTTGATATTTGCAAAATTTTCTACGTTTTCCCGAGTTCAAATTTTCACAATTTTCCACGTTTTACCGAGTTTAAATTTTTAAAATTTCCCACGTTTTTCAAAGTTAAAATTTTAAAAAATTTCCAAGTTTTTCCGAGTTCAAATTTGCAACTTCAGATTTTTAAAATTTTCCACGTTTTCCAAGTAAAGATTTTAAAAACTTTCCACGTTTTTAAAAGTTTAAATTTGTAATAGATATACTGAGTTTAAATTTGCAAATTTTCCCATTTTTTCCAAATTTCAAATTTTCAAAAATTTTCACGATTTCCCAAGTTTTAATTTTCAAAATGTTCCCTGTTTTCTCAAATTCAGATTTTTTAAAATTACCACGTTTTCCCAAGTTCAAATTAAAAAATTTTCCACGTTTTCACAAGATCAAATTTGCAACATTTTACACGTTTTCCCAAGTTTAAATTAATAAAAAAATCCCATTTTCTCAAGTTTAAATTTTCAAAATTTAGACTTAAGGTTTTTGAGAAAAAACCATGTTCTCAGAATCAATCGAATTTGGTGCCATTCGAAGCCTCACGTCACGCTGAATCCAAAAAACGGGTCAAAATTGAAAAAAACACAAAGGGTATAGCCTTCTCATTTTTTCAATTTTGACCGAAAAAACCATGTTTTCAGAATCGTTCGATTTTGGTGCCATTCGAAGCGTCTCGTTATGCTGATTCCAAAAAACGCATCGACAAGTCTGCAAAACGGATTGAAATTAGCTAAAATGGAGAAGAAACAAAACCAAAATATTTTAAAAATTTCAAATCCATTTTTCGACCTTTTCTACTCGTTTTTTCTACGTTTTGATGCGTTTTTTGGATTCAGCGTGACGTGAGGCTTCGAATGACATCAAATTCGATCGATTCTGAGAACATGTTTTTTTCGGTCAAAATTGAAAAAACACAAAGGGTATAGCCTTCTCATTTTTTCAATTTTGACCGAAAAAACCATGTTCTCAGAATCGTTCGATTTTGGTGTCATTCGAAGCGTCTCGTTATTCTGATTCCAAAAAAACGCATCGACAAGTCTGCAAAACGGATTGAAATGGGCTAAAATGGAGACGAAACTAAACCAAAATATTTTCAAAATTTCAAATTCATTTTTCGACCTTTTCTACTCGTTTTTTTCTACGTTTTGATGCGTTTTTTGGATTCAGCGTGGCGTGACGCTTCGAATGACATCAAATTTGATCGATTCTGAGCACGTTTTTTTTTGGTCAAAATTTAAAAAACACAAAAGGCCTTCTCATGTTTTCAATTTTGACCGAAAAAAACATGTTCTCAGAATCGATCGATTTTGGTGCCATAATGCAATATCATCTAAAATAATGGGATATTATAGAAAATGATGCAATATAAATTCAGCATGCAATTTTAATACATGGCAATAATGCAACATATTGTAAAAAAGTTTAAATTTATGCAAAATTAAGTAAAATAATGCAAAGTAATGGAAAATAATGTAGTATATATTGGAAAATATTGAAATATAATGCAATATAAATTTAGTATAAATTTTAAAACATGGTTAAAAATGTAATATAATGGAAAATAATGCAGTATAATAAAAGATAATGGAAAATATTGCAATAAAAATTTAGCATACTATTTTAATACATGCTAATAAGGCAATATAATAGGAAGTAATTAAAAATAATGTAATATAATGGAAAATAATGAAATATAATTAATACAAATTGAGCATACAATTTTAATGCATTGTAATTTTGTAAAAGTTTTTTGGTGAGGTAACTTCTTATGATTTCGGTATATTTGGCAAATTGTCGCGAAATTTCGTGAAACTTTTTTAAATTTTACAGAAGTTTTTGGTGAGGAAATTTCGTATGACTTTGTGATATTTGTTTAAATTTTGCAAAATTCGTAGGATTTCTTGAAACTTCTTCAAATTAAGAGACAGGTTTTTGGTGAGAAAATATAGTGGAATAAACGGTTGGTGTGGAAATGGGTTTTTGGGGGGTGGGGAAAGTAGTCGTTCTAGGAAGATTTTTTTGGGAACTCGAGATTAATAACCTTTTTTTTTAAACGGCAATTTTTGAGAAAATTGAGTTTTTGTGGGGTTTTTTTTTCTCGGAAAAAAGTTGGTTTTTTGGGGCTTTATAGGGAAAAACAGTTGGTTTATTGAGCGGATAAAATTCGTCTTATAGGCGGTATTTGGAAAAAAGGTTGGTTTATGTGCAGAAAAATGGTTGGTGTTTTGGGCGGAAGAAAGGTTTGTTTTTTGGGCGAAAAAATGTAGGATTTTAGCATGAAAAAATGTTTTTTTAAGTGGGAAAAAAGGTCGTTTTTTTGGGCGGAATAAAGTTTGGTTTTTTGAGCGGAAAAAATGTTGGTTTTTGTGTAGAAAGAAGTTTGGCGTTTCAGGGATCAGGAAATCAGGAAATGGCGGCTGAATGTTTACGAAATATGTACACTTGATTCACACTATTTACAATTGAGAAATTAAATACAGAAAGCGAAATGATTAAACTGAGGCCTCGTGGCTGAACGAAACACTGAACTTTGAACATTGGCTATAGCACATGTTGAGCCACGTGTTCAAGAGGTCAGGGACACGCGTCGTGTCTGGTCGAAGGTCGGGACGAGAAAGACGAGAAGGCCCGACGTTGACCTTTAATCTCGGCGCGCAGCTCCGCCTGGTGGTCACTCCCATGATCCATGGCGTTTTTTGGGCGGAAAAAAGGTCGTTTTGTGGGCGAAAAAGTTGGGTTTGTGGGCAGAAAAAGTTTGTTTTCTAGGCGGAAAAAAAGCTGGTTTGGGGTAGGAAAAAAGTTGGTTTTGGAAAAAGCTGGAAAAAAGCTGTATTTGTGGACGTGAAAAAAAGCTTTATTTGTGGACGTGAAAAAAGCTGTATTTGTGGACGTGAAAAAGATGGTTTTGTCGACGTTAAAAAAGCTGGTTTTGAGGGCGAAAAAATGTTGGTTTTATGGGTGGAAAGAAGTTGGTTTTTGGACGGTTTTTATATAGGAAAAAGTTGGTTTTTTGAGCTGATAAAATTTCGTTTTTTAGGCGGTGTTTGGGCAAAAAAAGTTGGTTTTTTTGGGTGGAAAAAAAAATTAGTTTTTGTGCAGAAAAAAGGTTGGATTTTTTGGCGGATAAAAGGTTGGATTTTTTGGCGGATAAAAGCTTGTTTTTTTTTTTCTTGGTGAAAAACAAGATGGTTTTTTGGGCGGAAAAAGGTCTGTTTTTATGCAGAAATAAAGTTCGTGTTTTGGGCGGAAAAATGGTTTGTTTTTTGGGCGGAAAAAGTTGGTTTTTTTTGCGAATAATGCGCTTTTTTGGCGCAAAAAGGGTTGGTTTTGTGGGCGGAAAAAAGTTGGTTTTGTAGACGAAAAAAAGCTGGTTTTGTGGTCAAAAAAAGGTGTATTTGTGGACTTGAAAAAAGCTGGTTTTGTGGACGTGAAAAAATCTGGTTTTGTTAGTGTAAAAATCCTGATTATGTGGCCGGAAAAAAGTTGGTTTTTAGACCAATTTTATGCAGAAAAAGTTGGTTTTTTGAGCTGATAAAATTTTGTTTTTTAGGCGGTGGAAAAAAGGTTACATTTCGTGCAGAAAAAGGTTGGTATCTTCGACGGCAAAAAGGTTGGATTTTTGGGCGGGAAAAAGGTTTTTTTGGACGGATAAAAGCTTGGTTTTTTTGGCGGAAAACAAGGTAGTTTTTTAAACGGAAAAAGGTTGGATTTTATGCAGAAAAAAAGTTGGTGTATTGGGCGAAATAAAGATGGTTTTTTGGGCGGAAAAAGATTAGATTTTTGGCGGATAAAATTTCGTTTTTTAGGCGGTGTTTTGGGCAAAAAATGTGGGTTTTCTAAGCAGATAAAAGCTTGGTTTTTTAGGCGAAAAACAAGATAATTTTTAAGCGGAAAAAAGGTAGGTTTTTTGAGCTCGGTTTTTTGGTGTTTTTAATTTGGGCGGAAAAAGTTGGTTTTGTCGGCCGAAAACATTTTTTCGGCAAAATTGTACTTTATTTTGTAAAAAATTGAATTTTTTGTGATAGAATATTGAATTCATTTTTTGTAAAAATTGAATTTTTATCGGGAAAGTTGCAATTTTGAATACCCAAAACTGAAGTACAAGTGTACTTACCTGTATCGTAATCCGAGTGCTTCTTTCGTCGAAAATAGCGTGTCCTTGCGATTGAACACCGTGCAATCGAATGTCACAGCAGTGTTACCACTTCCGCGCTACATCGCACAACATGACGCAACGGGGATATCCCCATGATCAGAACTGAGCTGTGACACTGTAGAATGGACGATACATAATCACAAACTCGAATGTAATTATTCAAAACAGAAATTATATGCGTTCAATTTGGGGGTGCTAGACGCATTTTAAAAAAGAAATATAAGAGGTCCGCCTCTTAATTACCAGTTTCTATCTTTGATAAACAACCTGTCCAATCGGCGGGATTCGAACCTGTTACGTAAAATAAAAAATGAAAATGATTAATTCACGAGGGGTCGGGGCACCACGACCGACTCGTTAATACTTGCTTAAAGCACGCGCATGCCCGGGTGTGAGGGGTCGCCAGATACGAATCCCGCGCAAAGGTATCCCCATTATAGGTAGTTAAACGCAGAGCATGTACACCTGCCAGGGGCACCTCAATTACCTTAATACGGTACTCTTATTAATAGGTTGCGATCATTTTCACTTGTCTTTTCTGATGCCAAAACAAATTGACACAACGAGTGTAATGGGATTCAAAATGGTCGGTAATCCACTCGACCATTGGCGCCGGTGATTCAAAATGGGTTACAAATTTGAAAAGAAATGATTTCATGGATGGCTCCACGATATAGCCGGCAAGATGAAAATGGCTCCAAGAGGAAAACACACGAAACATTTTGACAAAGAAACGAACCAGAGTTGTGATTTTTTTCAAAATGAATTACATAATTTTTGGTGAACGAACGAATTTTTGACTTCCCGAGAATACACTATGTTTCATCTAAAAAGTGTTATTCCTTTTTTAATGTGTAATATGTTTTGGAAAATATCATTTTTTGTGTGAAAGATATTTTGGTGTCATTCCAAGAGTCTCGCTACGCCAATTTTAAAAAAAAACGTATCAATTACTCTAAAGACCGTGGAAAAATGGAGATAAATTAGAAAAGCATGACAAATTTTCTTAAAAATTAAAAATTCATTTTCGACCGATTCCACTCGTTCATTCTCAGTTTTAATGCAATTTTTTGGAATCAGCGTGGCAAGACGCTTCAAATGACACTTCGATCGATTCTGAGAACATTTTTTTTCTGTAAAAATCATTTTTTTTTTGGCGGAAAACTTTTTTGGTCAAACTTACTTTATTTTCGTATGATCCGATGGTAAATGTCATGAAGATTCCAAAAACACATCGAAAACGCTGAAAAACGACTATAGAAGCGGTCAAAAATGAAGAAAAACAAATGACACATTTTCATAAAAAGTTAAAAATCCATTTTTCGACCGTTTGCTTTTATTCATTCTCAGTTTTGATGAGTTTTTTGGAATCAGGGTGAGGAGACGCTTCGAACGATACCAAAATCGATCGATTCAGAGAACATTCAGAGAACCGATACGTTTGACCATATCAGGCTAATAAATATCAGCGTTACCTTTAGGAAATTTCCGAAAAATGTTTACACATCGACTGATAGTTATTAATATAGAAATACTCGCACTTTTTATCTTTTGATATGTGGATAAGCTTAGAAAAGTGTTAACGAAACGTCACAGTCTGCTATAAATAACGTCGATGTTGAGTCAAATTATAATTTGACGATTTTAAAATTCAAATATGGCTCAAGTCGCGAGTCAAGTGGTTGATACGGGAATTGCTATTACTGAGAAAATAGCCAATGCTTTTAATAAAGACGATGGTAAATATAAAATGCAACACAACTTCAAAGCAGGAATTGTTTCTCCCGGAGACATTTGTCTCAACAAAGTTTCTGTCCGAGTGGGCCACGACTTTCCCGGTAAGTAAACGCGCAACAAACCTCGCATTTGATTCATAATATCACAAATTTCGTCCTAAGGAGGTTCTGCAGTATTATATTTACATATGAACAATAACTCAATAATTAAACATTGTAATTTTTTTTACGTAGAATAACGTCTTAATTTCCCTGACTTTGGGTTTCGGAAATTGTCTAAAATATATGTTCGAAAAAATAAAAATGCACGATAAATTTCCAATTAAACGTTCGAAAAAGTATGAAAAAACAAAATATACGATTAAATGTTGGAAAAAAATGTACAATTTAAATGTTGGAAGAAATTTATGATTAAACGTTTGAAAAAATATCCAGTTAAATGTTTGATTAAATATTCGAAAAATGTTCGATTAAGTGTCCGAAAAAAAATCAATTAACTTCCGAAAAATGAGTCATTATTAATGAATGAAGTCACCCATAACAAAATGACTATATATTTCATTTATATGATGACATCATATCATTTACCATGCAGCCCCAGATGTACTTTTACGCTAAAAATACATCGTAGCTCGTTGTTACATTTCTACAGCAAGTTTGCACGCCAAGAAAAGGTACAACGTGAAGAACATGGTCAACGGCAATCCAATTACGGCCATCCATATTTTGGACATGTGGACGGATGATACCGGGGGGAACTCCGAAATCGTCGGTGGGGGGCTAGGTCACACCTTCGTGGACATTGAACTTACTTCAAAGTTGATGAGGGGCTTCGAATTTGAAATACTCATCTTCGGAAAACCTTAAAACGATCAAAGTCAAAGCATGTATACAAACGCGGTATGTATTGTTATCAATATGGCTTAATGAAGAACCATTAAATACAGTAATACGAATAATTAAACAAACTGCGCAGCAATTTAACCTCGTACATCATCTTTTTCTCTTATGTTTCGGATTGATTTTCGACAATTTCACTGAAATGGAAAGAAAAAGTCAAATTGGGCACAGTGCTGGCGCTACCATTAAGCGAACTATAGGGTGTTGAGCTTAGGGGGGGCGTATGATCCGCCCCACCATGTAATGTTATATGATGAATTTGCCCAATTTCATACTTTTTTTCAAGAAGATTTTTTCAAAATTTTCAAAATTTAAAAAAGACAATTTTGCAACAGATTCAAAATTTTCCGAGAATAAATCTGCAACATTTGCAACAATTTCAGAGGACAAATTGGCTAAATTTTCAAGAATGTCAGAGGACAAATTTTCTAAATTTTCAACAATTCCAGAGGACAAATTTGCTATATTTTTCACAATTTCATAGGAAAAATTTTCTAAATTTTCAACAATTTCAAAGGACAAATTTGCTAAATTTTCAACAATTTCAGAGTACAAATTTACTATATTTTCAACCATTTCAGAACACAAATTAATATATTTTTCACAATTTCAGAGGACATATTTTCAACAATTTCAAACGACAAATTTTCATAATTTTTAACTATTTCAGACGACAAGTTAACTAAATTATAAACATTTCCAGAGGACAAATTTGCTAAATTTTCAACAATTTCAGAGGTCCAACTGGCAAAGTTTTCCACGTTTTTCCGACCCCAAACTTGCATAATTTTCCAGGTTTTTCGAAAACACGAAACACCCCTATAGACAAACGATGAAATTATACTGTACATGTATAGTTCGCACGATCGATAATTTGTGTTAACAGAATTCGTCTTAACTCTTAAGGCCACTTTCGGTCTCTATTTCTCCAGAATGATCGGTTTATACTTCACTCGAATTTTCGTTGTTTATTTAATTATTAGACTAAGTCTGACTAACTGTCACCTTCTAAGCATGTTTAAATTGATTCGAGATAACGTTATCTCCAACTTTCTGAATTGACAACATTTCAAGGGCGACACGTAGCCCCCTCTTATCGGACGCCCCCTTTCAACACAATTTGATGAACTTCTTACGAATAACTGCATAATTGACCCCTTTACTAATCAGATCCTCTTGCGGATTTTTAATGAACTATTGAAAGGCCTTTAGAAACGCTTTTGCCTTAAGCTCTGCATAGAACGGCGCTTTCAGCGCATAGATAACTTGCACATGCAATAGCCAGCATGTGCCGTATTATTGCTCGTGAAAGTTATCTTTACATCATTAATACACACAGTACTAATTTGATACAGTACTTTCACGAGCAGACGGCGCATGCTGGCTATTGCACGTGCAAGTTATCTATGCGATGAAAGCGCCGTTCTATGCAGAGCTGGAGGCCAGAGCGTTTATAAAGGCCTTTCAATAGTTCCTTAAAAATCCGTTAGAGGATCTGATTGGGCAAAGGGTCAATTCGAGATTTTTCTTCAAGAGCACGAGAATTTTAATTTAAAATGTGCGAATTTTTTTCCACAAATTTGCGCATTTATTTCCAGCAAATTTCCAATTGCAATAAACTGCTAAATTTTACAAAAAGAAGGTATTTGCTGTATTTTTCAAATTTAAATTGTTTTTTGTTGCCATAAACAAAGAAGTTTTAGGAAGAATTTAAAGGAACGAACCACAGGCCCCTCCAGGGTGGAACTATAGCTCTTCAGTGGAGAACAGAAACAAAATTGAAAATATCTGAGCAATTTTTCAAAAGAAGTCATCGTTTAACATTCAGTGGTCAGTGAGTGGTCATTTAATTTAATTCTCTAAAGAACTTTGCGCCACCTAAGTGTACCATTTGGAGAGCAGCAAACCCATTACGGTCATTAATGCCCTGGACAAGTGGAACGACAACATGGGGGAAAATTCCCGAATCGTAAATGGAAGCTTAGTGAAAACCTTCGTGGTCGTTGAAATAAAAGCACTGCCTTTCAGATGCTTGGAAATTGCAATTTTTTTTAACTAATTAACTTATTAAAGCATCAACAACTTTAATAAAAATAATCAAAACTGAAACTGTCATGAACGTGAATTTTTTTAGGGAAAAAAAACGTTTTCTGCTAACGTTTTAATTAAATTATTCGACCGTAATTTATCTCGTTTAGTCATTATTCAGGTTCGCAAAAAGATTTCAGAAATATTTATGTTTTGACCGGTAACTATCGACATTCCATACGTACGCTCCGCTTCCTCCGAGCTCATTTTTATGGTTTCGTTTGATCTTGAAAATCTTCAAACCTCGGACAAGTTTAAGCAGTGGACAAAATTATCGTTATTACAAAAACGTTTAAAACGTTTGCAAAATTTACAACGGACAACTTTTCATATTTTTGCAATAATTACTAATGCCAATTTTACTAAATTAGCGTGACAATTGTCTGAAAATTGTTTAAATTTGTATTCGAAAAATGTGAAAGTCTCGCAAATTTGTACTCTGAAAGGTTGACAATTTTGCAAATTTATGCTCGGAAAACGTTGAAATTTTTGTAAAATTGTCCTCAGAAACTGTTGGAAATTTTGCGAATTTGTCTCTCTGAAACTTTTATAAAATTTTGTAAATATGTGTTCAGTAAATTTGTAAAATTTTGCGGATTTGTCCTCGGAAACGATTAGAAATTTTGAAAATTTGTCTCTGTGAAATTGTCTTTGTAAATACATGTATGTACTCGGTAAAATTTTCAAATTTTTTCTCGGAAACTGTCGAAAAATTTGCAAATCTGTTCTCAGAATCTGTAGAAAATTTGTCAAAATTGTACTTTGAAAAATGTTAAAAGTTTGCAAATAAGCCCTGAGCTAACCACGTAGAAGCTTTCATTTTGGATCGTGACAACATGAATACGTTGAAATTCCCTGATATTTCCAAAAATAAGTCAATTCTTCCCTGACTTTTTCAACTGTTCAATGTTCTTTCGTAAATCAGTAAATGATCTACATACTAATCACACTATCTTACTCCTGATATGGATGCAATCTTTGAAGTGGATCACTTATCAGAACCAGTTATTGACGAGCCATTGAAGGTAAAAGCCATCATAGTTTCTTCGGCATAACGACCCACGCACCATGGCAGTAGCTGCAACAACGGCAGTAGCCGCCGTCCAAGCAGTCCAAGAGCTGGTCAAGGGATCCATGGAACTTCACTCAATAATAATGGCCATGAGAAGTCAGAACACGAGTCAGCACAACTTGAGGATGGGGGAGCCGGAGGAGGGCGTGGACGTATGTCTGGAGAAGTATTACCACGCCGTGGGCCGGGCGGGTCTAACGCGCAGGGCCACTGAGGAATACACCTACAGACACCCCCGAGGGAAACTCATCACCTGCGTCTACGCCGTTGACCATCGAACGGACAACCGAGGAGGCAACGCTTACGTCCTGGAAGGTGGCCCCGGAAGCAGCTTCGTCAAGATCAAGCTGGAGTC
>JAQGBX010006675.1:0-12214 GCA_034698745.1 Megaphyllum sjaelandicum
CTGAAATTTATCCGTTCCAAAACCTATAAAAACTAGACCTTTTCCAGAAACGACACATTGTCCTAAACGTGCGTGTGGAGATCGGTACCATCTCCCACGCTGCAATTTTGTAACTTTACTTTAAGTGAAACTTTGTATCCGCGTTTTGATATTTTTAAGATCGTGTTCTGAAATTTCTTATTAGTCGCGATTTGTAACTGCAAGAATTTAAAGTTCCTTCAACTTGAATAAATCGGGACTTCATTTGCATTTTGTTTGGGCTATCTATTTTCTGCTACATTTTGATTTTTGCAGATAGCCCTTGTGGTTCGTCATATACGCGCCTTCGAAAGTAGCATTTTTGCTGTTTTCGTCCGAGCTCTGAAATTTGTTGTTTTAGAGGTCACCTTTGACTCGTCCCCGGCCCCCGGAAGACGAGCCACCTGTCACTCGACGCCGAAGCACGTTCGGCGCCGCGACACGTCCGGAGTATCCCCTCTCGGGATACCCCGACCTTGGCCGTGAAGCAGGAGGCCACCTGGGGTTTATCGCTATCGCGATCACCCTTCCTCTTGCGAGTAAACACGGAGGGGATTCCCTCCGCTTGCCGTTTTTCGCACCAACTCTGACACCGTACAGGGTGTCTTGTCGGTGCTAACATTTTCACATCATTTTTGATACGCGACCTACGGTAACGTAACCGTCCTGCGCTCATCTAAAGAGCGCTATCGGAGCGTTAACCACACGCCCCAGAACACCATACAGGGTGTCCACTCAGGCGTGAGGCCTCGCATAGTCTTATTAATGAATCTTGTTTGGATTTTCAAAAACCATGCAGTAGGGAGAAATTTCAGTTTGCGGTGTTGTTCTTGGCCCTCTGAGCTCCTATCCTGTGATTATTTGGAATTGTTTGACATGGACGAGAAGAGTCTTTGCTGCAGCATAAATACTGGTTCGAGCTAGGGTTAACTTAGGGCTTTATACGAGTTTGCTTTCGAAATATGACTGGGTGATTTCTGAATGACCAATAAAAGCTCGATATGTTGCTGACCCGTGTATTTGCATTCGGTGCTGCATTTGAAATTCTACCATTTTGCTTCGCAGTTGTCTTCTTGGGAGGGCAAATAAACGTGGACTCCTTCAGTGCAGTACTGCGATATGCACGAGCAGCATGCATTATTTAAATCTCCAAACAAATCAATAAAAAAACGCTTGTGTATTTAAATCGAGGGCCACCAATTCAATCCCGATGCACATGTCCCATTGTTATGTTTAATGCATTCTCTAACCGTGTCTGCATTCTCTAACCGTGTCTGTCCGCCTTTCCTTCAAGTTGAATTTATATTGAACAATTGCTCTATACAGATATAAAGTATACCATATTTTATTTCAATACGTGGTGCCCAACCTTGTTTGGTATAATGCAAAAGCCTTTGAGTAACACAATAAATAACAGCAACGGAAATTTATTACCTACATGTATTATCTTAGCGGGTTGAAATCCTTGAAATATGCCATAATCTACATCGCACGAACATGTATTTTACAGACATAAAAAAGTCGAGCGTATTTAACTACCTACATGGTAGAAACGATTATACATTGTTCTAAAAAACAGTACGATTGCATTAAATGCGCATGACCAATGTATGATAATACAAGTATATCATTAGGCCTAAAACATATACACTGATTGCACATGTAATTTTTTTTTGAAAAAACTGTCCTGGAAAAATCCTAGAAAGATGGCCGAGTTTCAGAGTCGAGCTTAAGGGATTGCATAATACGTTAAAATTGCCCTAGTTTTAAGGAAAATGCGAAAAAAAGTAAAAACGTGAAATGCATAAAATTCAGAATTTTTATTTTTTCAAATATTTACAAAAGTAATAGCCGGCCCAGAGAATAAAATACTCATTATGTTATTCGTTGCTTCGTATATTATGCAACTTAATCGAACTCGGAAAACTTACGCTTGTATTCTGTCAATTTGCCTCATAGGTTTTGAAATTGTAGGTGTATTTATTTCTTGTTTTCATTTATTGGCCCATAAACTAGTGATAACGCTTCCTCTTAACGCCATTGTTTTTCTTATCTTTGTACAAGTTCACTCATAAAATTCAAATTTGAGGAAACTCAGAGCTGTTACATAGCCTTTTTATTACCAGATTATAAACCATAATAATCTCGTAAAGATTTCCAAATTGTAGATTTATATCTCTTTGCTATAGAGATCTTCACACAATCTCTTTCAATGAAGAACTTCAGAAGACCTCGCGCTGCTATCTCGAAATGGAGGGTCATTCGCGTTACACTAAAGGTCGAAAGACTTGTTCGGATTTTATTTTTGTCAGAATATACACTCGCTGTACTTTCTTATGCCAAATCCCGCATGTTATACTTCGAATACCTCGATGCAAATTAGACATGGAATTCATACGAGTTCATCGAACTCGGTTTACCAAAAAATTCACACTGCCGAAATTAGTTGATAAGCGTAAAAGCTACTGCTTTCGCTCGGTTGTAGATTATTTTTTCCAAAGTCAGTGTTCTCGGTCCCAGCAGGTGTTGGAAACACACCGTGTGCGGTTGGCGTCATGATTGCATTTTTTGATTACACTGAAGAGGCTAACCAACTCCATTTCATCGAATGCATTTCATTTGGCAAGTTCATTTAAGACACCCGGATGCTGCGTTTTTTCTAATACAATTTATATCTGATTGAACAAGAATCTTATGGATGTGTCGGTGCTCTCAACGTGTCACTTTGATTAATGCGTTGACCTGCTGATGGAGCCTGGGTAGATCTCCTCGCCATCTCATCTGGAGCTGAAAAACGCACTCACATCCTTGCCATATATCACGTTGTAAAATCAGATGAAACTATCCGATATCCTTTTTTTCTTCTTCTAGCCCATGCTCTCTATCGTGCATTTGTAACCCTTGAAACTCGTTCTTTGCGCAGTAAACTTCCAATCTTATTACAGTATATAATAACAATATGCGAGGGATATCGGAGATGCACGATTCAATACCATGATTGTCTTCTTGCTGTTTAAACTGGATTTTCAGAGTAAATAGAGAAAAAAAAGCACTCATTCATGAACTATGGTGCTTAATCGGCATTCTGATAATGTAGGCTACTTATACGTTGGGTATTAAAAACAACATGTCTTTTGTTAGTTGAACGCTGCTTTAATTTACTCGGGAGTGTAAATTAGTGGCTAAATAACCATATATAGCCGTAGCCACCTTCCGAAATAGCTAAAAAGCGGCCATTTTGTGAAAAGTGCGAATGCTAAAAAAACGGCCTAGGAGAAATCCCGACTTGAGTATCGTAATTGTCACGTTACAAGATGTGAAGACAAGTCAAAGTTATTGAATAATCACTTTAAATTCTAAGTCTCTTTTGCTTCAAGTATGGATGAAAGAACATAATAAAAATTGCTTATGTAATCAACAAGCTGTTTTCAAAATTGGGCGGGACATGGGGGAATGGGGAAGGGGGGAGAAGGATTATACTTAAACCGGACAAGGGGAGGGGGGCCTCTTAAAACCCCGGAAAAATACTGGGCATCCTTTATGAATGATCCCATACCGTGTGAGTAAAAAGATTACTCACCATGCATTTTAATAGAATCTGTCAGTAACGGCAAATCAGGTGAAAACTTAGCATGTAGATGGCGTTATTGGTTTGAAAATCCCTCATTAGCCATTCGAAAGTGGGACTGTCAATTAAGCGAAATGGATAAATAGTGGCTACTGCTTGCATTTCATTGACACGCCATATTATTGCATGTAATGTAATTTTTTTTGCTTGTATACTGTACATACATGTACATAAGTTGATCGCTATTCGACTGTTTGATAGTAATTGTTCCCGACGCAGAACTTAAAAAAAAGTACTTCTCATTTTCGATTAGCTTACGGATATATTTTGACTGTCTACAATTTTCAGAGTGCAGTACAGTAATTGTCATTTGCATCATTACACAGTTGATATCGACTAGTGCGCATGCACTTGCAAATGTGATGTAAAATGTGTTGCTGGCACTACGATAGCGATTCAAAAACCGTGTAACACGTATGGCCATCAACGAGCAATTTCATTTCGATTACCTCGTGATTTATCGTTCGTTTTGACAGTTTAAGCTTTAAATATTAACAAAAAATCAACAATTTCTATTTAAAAAAAAGCTTTTAGCAATCGTCGCATCCTTGGAGATGTCAATCCTGATGCTACTCAAACAATGTCGCTTCCTGCCGTTGCGTTGCTTGAATTTATACGAATACATTTAACGAAGGTATCAGCAACCTTAGTAGGCCTACATTGAAATAAAGAAAAAAATTGGAAACTATATAATTTATTTCAACATATGGCATTTATCCCACACTTTGTCCCTTATTGTTGCAAAACTTAAGCGCAGAATAATTGAATGCTTAATTTTCTACCACTGTTTTTTGTTTGTTTGGTTTTAGTCACGCGCTGCATAATCCTCGAGTAAAGCTCAGTCATATTAAAGCTGCTTTCAGATTAGAAGTTGTCAGATTTTTTACTTCGTACTTAATATCCCCATATGCTAATGCTAGTTTAATTAAACAGTAACATCGCATAAACGCCCCGCGCTAATTAGGCAGTCAGTGTGTACAAATTCACGTTTGCTTTATGGATTATCTTTGAAACATGTCACCAGTATTTTTTTGCTCACGGAGACGTGTGACAGATTTGCACCAATGGCATTCATTTGTGTAATTGCACGCTAAGAAATGCGCAGCCTCTTGCATGCAAATTATTGCATGGTCTCACATGCACTCAGTAGCAGAAGGTGAGCAACAGAACGTTCAAAATTTAACGCTGCATGCAAGAAACGGAAATACATTATTTAGCCGTAAAATCTGACTAAAGAAGGTACAGTAGCTCGAAATTATGCCTAACCTGTATACAATAGTCTTGAAGCTTTCTAGTTTTATTTTAAGTTATTTTACAAGGTTCATTTCAAAATACCTGAAATTATAGAACTTAAAACGTTGCAAACACGTTTAAATGTAATTTTTCTTGTGAATAACTTTTTATTCCAACTTAGAAACAAGGCTGCCGCTTTTCATCTTAAGGTTCGGAAATCAGTTATATTTTTCAATATTTTTTTTCTCAATAACTAGTTATACTAGAAAATTGACAGGAATTTCAATTGTAGTGGAGAATTAAGCGCGGTATCGACGATTCTACATTGGAATAAATATAATTACTTAATTAAACATTTAGTTCAGTATTGAAAATTATTTTTTAATATTATAAACCATTGTGCCAAATTTCCAAGAAGCGTCTGATAAATGTTGTGCTTCATAAGCGTTGAGAAATGTTTTTTTGCAACTTTAAATAGTATGTTTTACTTCAATGCTGAAACGCTTTTTGGCCAAAACCAAATCGAAGTGATGCGTAATTTCGGATAAACTAGCAAACTACATGTATTTGTAATTTGCATAATTTTATTACCAATTAACGTGAATAATCATAATTAATCCAGAGAGTTTTACGTTGTTATCTGAATATTTTATAGCCTAAACTGATTATTGAATAACAATTTTGTGTTTGGTTGGTTTTATTTAGTTTGGAAATCCTGCACGCCGTGAAATATTAAACCGCGACGTTATGCGGTTTGACTTCCGTTAGGCGAATGAATTTACATTCAAAATCCCTTATTAAAAATTCCCGCATAACATATATTAGGAATTATAAAAGGGCTATAAAATCCTACGCGTTATCATTACCGAGTGCGGATCCTTAATTCTTATCACAATTCCATAGGTTGGTGCTCGCGGATTCTGCAGTGGGTTTATGATTAATGTTTCTATTAACATTCAAACATTGCATCGAGGCATGCTAATTAACGTTATTAAACGAGCATTAGTTTATTCCCAGCTGTTTTGAATTCCAGGTCTTTGCCTGAAGCCATGCTACGAGATAACACATTGAAACTCATTTTCATCCATCTTTCGAACATTATTCCAAGCTGAAACGTGAGCTTGCAATTAAGCCATATTAATATGCCTCGACATGTAATTCTGTGCTCTCGTTACTGTGATTTATCGTCGATACTGTATGAGCCGAGTTATTGTTTTCATTTTGTATGCCAAAGATAACTCCGCATACGTCGTTTTCTTGGTATTGTAATATGCACGTACAGTGTAACCCTTTCGAAGGCTTGGTTTTCACCGAAGTTGCTCTAATTAAGTTTTTTTCCCTTTTTAAACCCCTGTAGAACACTTGAAAGGTCAGCTGGACGAATATGCCCTTCTGCATCCCAAGCTAAAGATTGTCCGAGCGCCCCAAAGAGTTGGTCTGATTAGAGCTCGTCTTCTCGGTGCGGCCCGAGCCACTGGTCAAGTACTAACTTACTTGGATTCACATTGCGAGTGTACGGAAGGTAGGTGTTGTGTTGATTTCCTTAGTAAAGCTAAGTTAACTTACTCTCACCTTTCGTTGTTGCTGGGTTTGTTGTAGAAATTTTCTTTAACAACGGTGGTGAAAAGAAGTCTATTTACACGGGAAACTGATGAGCTGCAACAATTCTTGAAATTTATTTGCCAACAGACAAAAACGCCCAAACTTGCGCAAATTCAGAATACTTCTGGTTTTTAGAACTCTTTTGCCACTCTTAATTACCTTTAGTGTAAATTATATTATATATTAGAGTTTAAGGATATCGTTTATCGGAAGAAAACGTTAGCCTTATTGTCACATGACTGCACTTTTGCGCATGCGCGGAGTGACGTTGCAATAACGTTGAGGAGTTTAACGTAACGTAGTCCCGTTATTTCAGCCGTATAGCATATAGCAAGTCGTATCAACCATTTCGTCTTCTGGGGATTAAACCTGCAGTCGGGAAATGAATTCAGCGTCACAAGATATCGGTTATACTCAATTAGAAAACAGGATCGTCCAGTATTTTTAATGTTAATTAAAATAATCCTTCTCAACTTTCGTCGATGAAAAGTCGGCTTAGTTTTCTTCAAAATTACATTGACTAACCTTGAGGATGAACGATTTTTGTTGATGCCGAGCTGGACTCACAAGATAATGGGTCTATTAATACTATATATAGTTATTTTAGACTCTGTTATCTAAAATGTTGCATATTTTTTGGCATGGACAGTTGAAACTTTCTGGCAATCATTTTGTTTTCCAATTTTGTTTTGGCATATCTTAATGTACATCGTTTTCTACGAGTTATCTTCCTACATAATTCTAGGTACTTGTGGATAGTAGATGTTATTTTAGGTATATTTTAGAGGTTGAAGAGTTGAAACATCCTCAAAACGCGCAAACAGATGCTTCGTTTTAATAATTACATTATCATAAGACCAAGAACCAAGTGCCAAAGGTCTAGGTGAATTCTGGAAAATGCGTTGTCTGCCACAGTGTTGTCTCGATTCCTTAATATTAGAAGAAAAAAATGTATTCGCCCAACAACTGCATCTAAAATTCATATCTGGCACATTCTCCGTCTATAGCAACCTATTTCTAGTAATTAAGCATTTATCTTGGCAACTCTTTCGAGCATCATGTTTGCTCAAAAATTTCAAATTAGTCTTGTGCTTAATTCTACTTGTCATGCACGCCAGCAACGTCGTTTCTAAACAACATATCGCACTAAAATGACTGCGATAACGCATTCTAGGAATGAAATCAGCCAATATCACTGTCTCGTTGGCTGTACAATCTAATTTTAATTTCGCCGGAAGCTTCTCTTTGCGAGAAGCCGAGCAAGTTGGCTTCTAGTCGTAAAATGGCTTTATTTCCCGAAGGTATATATCCTGACCACGCCGTAAATCAAAGGCAACGTTTCCCCATTCCGGATCATAACTCCGAATAATAACAATTATTTGTTTGTTGAAGCCCTTTCCCTTGTTCGAGACCACCTCGCCCTCACGCCATCTTGGAAATTCTCATCCCACGCATGACCCCCATTGCCGCGATTTTCCTTATTTTTCGCTTATGGTTTTCTCCTCTCCGTTTTTATCGTCCATTACCAATGTGAAATTCATGACGAAACACATGACTGCCTTTCAATATAGCAATTCGTAGTTTGAGTTAAGATTAGTTGGCCGCACCCGCTCCCAACCCGCGTCATATAATGGCAGCCATGCGTCTCCGGCCACGGGGAACTGTTGAAGCAATCTGATTTTAGGGGTTGGTGCCATCGCGGCCAATCTATCTGCATTATCCTCGTTTCGATATTTGAGGGTTAATGCCTCCTGTTTTCTTCTCGTTCCATGGCTTTAGAGCGTGGCCAAAACCCTCTCGAGGGCCACTGCGGTCTACTTTCCGATAATATAGCGCTACCAGAATTGGTGGCTCCTGCTCGTTACGGGGCTCGATCGCTGGGAATGGTAACATTGATTGCTGACCATAACCAGTAGTCGAACAATCAATTTCAATCACTCTTGGAAACAGAAATTGGTCCCACGACGATCTGTTTATCAATGAAGTGGCTGAAGTTTTGTTTCCACCTCGTAGCCACTTTTCTTCAATCTCTCCCAACTGCTCGCTCGGTGATTGCTTCATAGCCTGGATGGTCTTGTTGAACACGTATACCCTAACACGGACCTGACTCGACACCGATTGGTCTGTCATTCGAATCGATTTAGAACCATACGTTCCAGAAGAGCGAGGGCTCGCGATTGCGAGCAAACCATAAAGTTCTGTAATGCGTTGCTCGGAGTCAAAGGTTCGGCTTCTGCAATGATAAGCAGTTGTTTGAAAGCATATGCTTGGTGTAATTCTTTCGAACAAAAGACGCGCAATAATAAGTCTTTTTCTTCCTTCTATATCAAACATCTGCTATTATAATCTGACAGTTCTGAAATTGCATCAGTAAATTGTTTTTGGATATAAAAACATACACTGCAGGCACAACCTTGTCCTTAAAGAATCCTTTAGATAAATCGAGCGAATTCATCGTTTGTATCTTTTTGGACTTTGTTCAGTTATCGAAATTCTAGTTTTTTTTGGCTGCAATTTATACCGTAGAATTGATGACTAGACTAATTTTTCACTACCAACGTTTATTTATGGGCTCAAATTGGTAGTGAAAACTCGAGGCTCGGAATCAACTTTATATCAAATGCCACTTTAAAGATGCCGAGAATGCAATTTTCACTTGCGGATTAACGAAAGAATTACACACTCGAGTGCAACGATATTGCACCAAATGAACGGTATACTCTAAAAACGTCCTAAATCCAATGGAAAATACGCTGATTTAGAACGTTTTGGTAACCTTTCATTTAATAATTGTTCAACTTGTGAAGCACAAAACCGCAACTTTTGATGAACATTTTAATGCCTGAGGTATGCAGATTTATGGGCGTTTCCATTAATCAAAGAAACTGCACACGGCTCTCTTCCCCCAGGTCATTAATTTCCTTGCAAACTGCGAGATGGCCAGCTTGATGCTTATCATCCATTCACTTCGCTAATTTGCCAATGCTGGCTGCGTTTGACCTGACCAACGCTTTTTTGAACATCGTTCGGCTTCATCGTAGCACTCATAAAAGCGTCTTCAGCGGAGGGATATAATGAAGTCTCGAATTGTTATGACCGTATTTACGGCTTTTCTCGATTGCCGTTTGCCCAATTTCAAATAATCCTTTGGCAACATTTCTGCGATAGGAGGAATTTGTTGTCCTTTGTAAGAAAGCTGCAGAATTTAATGCCATCGATTAATGCGCGTGCAATTACATTTAACGAGAGTGTAAGCGTGATTAGCTCGACAACGAGAGATCAAATCAGGGAACTAACAATACTGTAACGAACTCGTAATGAAAGCAGATTAGCGAGGATCCACTTAATTTAGTTGCGTAGGGAAGAGTTATCTCGTCGCACGTGTGAAATGAGTAATCAAGATCAGTCGTTATGGCATAGCAAACATTTTCAATTTTGTCTTGGAAGGTTTCATTTGTGCATCCATGGCATGTTTTCAAAAGAAATTCATTCAGAATTTCTGCCTTTGCAAGATTTGGGTACTCGCGCATAGTTCTATCCTGAAAAGCATCTATTGGGAAATACACGTATAACCTTCAATTTTTAGAAAGTTGAATTATCACGCATGAAGCTTTTTAACTACTGTATTAAGCTCAAGTATTGAGAGTAATCGCAGTTCTGCGTCACGTCATTGCCCATGATATGAAAATGTTGCATCTCATCATTGCATGATCCTCTTTTTCATTTTTAATTAAATACTTTTTTTTATGAAAAAGGGCTCTAAATTCGCAGCGAATTCTGCTCATATACATTGTATTCTTCAAATTACATCCGCAATATTGCAAAAATCAATTTTTTGTCCATCCAAGCGTATATGAAAAAATCGGTCATCCGTGCAAATTTGCGAATTGAGACGTGCATGATTGGTTTAATCATTCGGAGTATTTTCTCACGAGGACAAAGCTAGTCCATTTGCAGCATCGGCTACGCGTTTTCCTGATTAAAAATAATGATCAGTATTTGCTAGAAGAAAAAAAAAAACCACTTTAGTTGCATTATGGGAATGTTTCAATTTGTAATCGTGCAAGTTTATTCGCATCACGCCTTCTCGAAAACGTTTTTTTTTCCTCCCAAATGCGAAAAGGACGATAATTAGCATGCTAAATGAAGCTAACGAAATAAGATTTTATTGGAGAAAATGCTTTGATATCTCGAATACCGAATCCGTGCAAAACGAAATTAAAACTGCACTTACTGCAGCGCTGGAAAAATCTCTCGCACATTCCGTAATTGGCGTACGTGCGAAAGCTGCTCTAATGCGCTCTTCGCAGCTGCATATAAATGCGTTGAAATTAAATTAAAAAAGCTGTTGTCTGGATGGAATTTTAGTTTTGGCGCTAGAATATCCATTCAATTGTCATCACCATTTCGGGCCTGGTCCCATTTTGCGCCTTTTTCCTTCGTTTTATGGTCCGTGCTATAATCCCGTCCTCGTTCCATCCCCTGGGATGGCTATAATTGCTACTCGTGCTCTTTAATAGTACGTTTCGGTCCTTGGCTTACATCATCAAATCGCTTTTTTTTAATGCCGGGGGATGAGGACGGGGATGATGCGTTACGTGCATTTTCCACAAAATTACATCGCCATCCCCTCACTTAATACCTAAATAAAAAAAAAAGTTGTACGCGTGAGCAATTACCGCGATGATTTTTTTCGCACTTCTCCCGAATTAAAGCAAACATTAGAAAATGCGTAAGCCCATGCAGCCGTAAACGCTTATTTTCGATAATAACGAAACTCCATCGTGACAATAAAAAATGTGATGCATCATGCTAGAAAATGATAGCGCTTTTTTTTTTTTTTTTTTTTTTTTGTTCATTTAGTCAATTTTATTTCGAGTTGCATTACTGTTATTGCTCTTTTATGAGAGCTCGAATAAACGCTCGTAATTCGAAGCTATAGGCACGAGGAGCTCGTCTCAGCAATTTTCCTTTGTCATTGAGATCCGGCTCCTTCATTTTGATATTATTATCAGCTTAAAAATGGTCTATTCGTGTAAGGTGTTTTTTTTTCTTTTTTATTTCCTCTTCGTCGTGTGACCTTTTGTGTTCTCGTTATATACGTTCGGTGTTGCTGGAAAACGTTTTTGCGACAGGCAATTGTTTAGAGTTAGATGTTTGTTACCTTTTTTCCAATGCTGCCAAACGCGACGTCTAATATCCAGCTTGATTGTGATAAAAGCTGACCGCTAAGGAACTCGGAAATTCTGCGGCTTTTTTTCTTCTTCGTAAACGTTGGATATAGGCCTACTAACAATGCAACAAATATCCACTGTTCGGGGAATACAATGCAAAAGGTGTTTGCGTGGAATGTTTCTTTAAACGCAAAAAAAAATGTGTTTCTGTAAAGTTTTTCCCCCGTATCATCTTTCGTCGAAGATGCACACATCGACGCTATATATAGGCTCATTTTGTTGATAGGGCACGTGAAGTAAGATTTCAACCAAGAAATGTTGTCGCACCCCTAGGTAATTCTGAGGGGTGAAAAAAAAAGAAAATGCTACCCGGCTTTGACCAGGTTGGCTAAAAAAATTTAGAAACACTTACCTTGTGTTGGAAAGTATGAGCCTACCAAAGTTTCGGCACTAAAACCGAAGCAAACAGCAAAAAAAAAACCAAAAACATATGGAGCCCTGTAGCGGAAGATTGTTTTTCGTTTTGTACGCGTTCTGTGTCATCACGTACAACACCCCC
>JAQGBX010006676.1:0-12214 GCA_034698745.1 Megaphyllum sjaelandicum
CTCAGATAATTGCCAAACCTCCTTTGACCTGCAGAAGCGCACCTTTTCAAACAGGTAGTGACCCCTGGTCATGACCTGGTGAACCCTTTCCAATTTAGAAAGGAAATGACGTCATGAACTAGTTTCTCAACAAAACTGTTCAGCAGCCATGTTTCTTTCTCTCTCTCTTTTGGATTCAATAAGGAAAGGTCGTGAGTTTTGGCTCTCCTCCCTTTTTTGAATTTTCAGTTAGTTTTGTTTTAAAGTTTTGTATTTTACAATAAACAATCTGAATCTTAAAAACGATTTAATTAGTTTGTTTAACGATCGTGCTTGCTGAGAATTCTGTGCAGAATTCTATCAACCAAATCGAACTTTACAAAAACCAACAGAGATCAACTTGAAAAGTTGATTCTTGAATCTGCAAATGGAGATTCAAACCAAAGGAAAGAAGCATTAATTTCTTCAACATCGTGGCTGTTTTTCGAGATGCAAATGGACTGTGGATGCCTGAAAGTCAGTGAGATATTCGTGGATCACCTTTGACCAAGACATCTAGGATTTCCAGGATCAAACAAGGGAAGTCATAAATCTCCGTCCTTGTTCAAACCATTCTACATCACGAACTTATTTGGGAAATAACAAGTGAGAACAGAACGATTAACTTCAGAACGCTATTCATAATTTGAACAATTAGATCCATGGGCCTGGACCTCTGAGTAGTGTTAGTTACCAACACTTTCTTCTATCACAAATCAACAGAATTTATTCGGAATGTGAGAGTTCTTGTTACCTTATTCTTGAACAACCCTCATATACATGTTCATTGTACATATTTACCATTTATTCTAAAGGACATTTATAAAAACACTTTTTTTTGCGATTTCTGCTCTTTTATTTAACAAACAATTTTCTTGCGAAGTTTTGTTGTTGTTGTAATTTATGTAGAGCTCCGCCATTCCATACTAAGCATTCATCACAATTTAAATTTTTTAGCTTGATTTTCTGATTTATTACTGTTGATTCACAGCTTGTTCCACAGAGATATAAAACAATTTTATTGTTAAGTTAATAGTAAATGCTTCCAATATGTATAACCGGAAAGAGCAAAAATGCATTTATAAACATTTAGTAAGAATTTATCTCTAAATTGCGTTGCTTTAGACTGTTGTATCTCGTGTTATTTCAACTTATTTTAAATTTAACTTCACTGTAATATGCTTGATTCGCTTTTTGCGCAGCAATTTAACTGTAAAGAAAACTTGCACAAAAACGTGACAAGTATAGCAGTAACATTACCTAATAATCGAAACAGCAATTGTTTGGTGGCCACCTGATAGTTAAAGATGGAGACTCCATTGCAGTTTACAAGCCCTAGGCAGGCTCCTGCCCTGACAATGGCACGGCACAACGTTCCATTCCCATTCATGTAAGCCAACAGAAGCGGCGTGTTTCCTTCGGCATCAGGTTTGTTAATTGGGTACTCCGGCATGCACTCCAAGAAAAACTCAAAAATCGGCGCAGAACTTTCCTTTCCATGTTGAGCCAACACATGTAATGGGTTTTGACCCCTAAACAAAAAAACAAAAAAAACGAAATGGCGTGAACTTTAACTCAACGCAATCTTGCAATTTATCCAAAAAGTCGATCCAGCTTGGATTCAAACTCGCATCTATCAAATGCAAGTCCAGTACTCTACCTCTCCGGAAACCTCAATGTTTACAGAAAAAAAAGTTGTAGTGCCCATTACAGTAGGTACCTTAAATTGATGTTCTCTGCATTGATGCTTGATTCCGTTAGAAGAACTTTGATAGTGGCCAGATGACCTTTTTGAGCAGCAATGTGTAAGGCTTAAAAATAGGAGATGATCACTATGTGTCACGACAGTAAGCTACAGCATTTGGAAAACACGATTACCATTGTTAAGGTTGTCATCTAAGGCATCGTACTGAACACCATTCTCCAATAAAATTAAACAAATGCCAGCATGATCCAAAGCTGCTGCAAGATGCAATCCGGTTTGTTTTTGTGGGGTCAAGTCATTAACGTTTGCTCCTGCCAGAAACTTGAAAAATACAAATAGACAATTAAATAAACAAAATAACAGCTTTGAATATGTAATTAAAATACTAAAAACAATAAAATTGCGTGTTAATTAAAACGTCTAAAAATAGTCAAGAAAGATGTTAAAAATGCGATTATTAATTAACAAAGAATATTTAAAAGAATTTTCAGGTGGCCCATTCTCTATGGGAAAATTTTTAAGATGCTTCATCCATTAAATTACAACATTTTCGGAATGCCGTTGTTTGAAATTTCCTACATGTTCATTTTAATTTTCAAAAAACAGCTATTTATTGAACAAGAAACGCAATATAAAAAATGTGAAATTCTTAGTTATTGGCTGCGTTGTAAATATTGAATTTTCTGCTTGAAACAATCTTCGAAAATTTTCAAAGAGAACGGACCACAAAGACACACACTTGCTGTAAGTATGTAATTAATTTTAAAGCATTAAGATGGCTATCCCAATAATTTTGTTAAAAATTAAACGGAAGCCATGAGCCATCTGTAAGTACCTTAAATTAATGTTATTAACTTTTATGCTAATAATAAATTTAACACAAAAACCTACAATAAGACCAATAAAAATAACTGCCTTATCAAGGAAAAATAAATTCTTTATTCTAATGAAACTTTCAAGACGCTTCATTTCATTAAAATTATTGCAAGATATATTTTAGAAACTTGTGCTACTTACGTATAGAAGTAAAATCACACGGAAATAATGCAAAATCATATATTAAAGATTATAGTGCGAAAAATCCAATATGTTATTATTTCGTGATCCATAAATAAACACATACTCTATAAACACTCGAATCAGGATAAGTAAAACCAGCTTTAATGTAAAACCTGATAATGGAAAAAAAATGGGAAAGCCCTGTTATGTTAAACCGGATAAATGAAAGTCCCGGACAAATGAACATTTTTAGCAAGCCGCATTTGAACCATTTGTATTTAATTATGCACGGATAAGTGAAAACCGGGCCTTTCACTACATATTACGAAGTATGCTATAAATCAAATGCAAGTTTTCGATTCGAGTTACGAACTAAACGGCCCATTTCCTCATAGTCATTCTTTGTTTTACTTTTTGGGAACAAGGAATTTCCCCAAATTGCTTGGATTTTGAACCATTTACACGTAAGTTGGTAAAATAGAGGAGGAGAATTGTGATAATCTGTTTTGGTATAAAATAACTTAACAATTAAATTGTAGTCTGACAATTACTAAATATTAGTTTTAACAAACGTGGAAACATTAGTCTTAAAAAGCATTAAACTAGCTCATACATACCAAGTTGCGAACGATTATTTCTGACCCAGCCTGAATCGCCAAGTGCAGGGGTGTCAGCTGAGAAGCATCTCGAACTTTTGAGTTCACGCTAACATTAATGCTGAGCAGGAACAAAACACTTTCAATATCTGCTTTCTGAATTGCAATGTGGAGGAAGTTAAGGCCTTTATTGTTGAACTGAAAAGAAAAATTAAATGAAAAATTGTTACAATCAAATCAAAGTTTGTTTATCATATGGAATGCAGTACAATATGTAATTCATTTTAATCGAAAGAATTTATGAAAAAGTACGAATCTCCATTCTCCAGAACTTGCATAAATTTGAATAATAGTTTCTAGTCCAACAGCATGAGCTTTATGCAGAACAATAAATAGCATGCAAGCTTAGTTTGCAAATAGAAGAACACGGTCCTTATAAATCATATTTTGTAGATTAAGAATTAATTGACATTGCATCTAAAAATGTGAAAAGATTCTAATAATATTATATTTAATTGAAAAATGTCCGGTTCCTGGCTTCTTAATGTTGCTTAACTTATGCAAACCTGATCCGCAGCTCGAGGCTCAATTCTCAAAATGGACTGCGCTGCCTTATTGTTCCTGGCAATCACAGCAATCGTAAATGGAGTCTGTCCTTTTTTGTCCCGAATGCTTAGGTCCAAATCTTTGCACGACAACAGCAGAGTAGTGATGCGAGCATGCTGATTCACAATTGCAATATGAATTGGTGTTTTTCCTTCAGAATCCTGCAATTGTTCAAAAGGAAGCTATATTGCATTTTTGTACGGTAAGCTTTATTAACAAAACAAATCGTAGAAATCTCAATTTGAAATATACTTGTAGAATGGGTTATTGAAATAAATAAAAAATTCTTATAGAATAATAATTTTGCATCAATCAATGATGCTCTATTTTGTGGCCCATTTAAGGCTCTTCACTGTACATTGAAGTTTTCCATTAGTCTTCATGTCAAGTTTTAATAAAATAAAAATAAGAAAATTCTAGCATAGAATTCATTCCATTTTAATGTTCAACGACTGACTCAAGCTGCAGCGTTTTAAAACGATCAGTTGTAATCAATCAATGCAAACTAAAACAATCTTATTTACATTTTTTTAAACTTCAACATCCAATGGACAAATTTCAGCTGAACAGCTTTAAAAGAACTTCGATTCGTTGCTTTTTAAGTTTGCATATGAAAAAGCCATTGGATGCAGAAAGGATAATTTTTAACATAGTAATAAATTCGTGTAGACGCAAAACCATATTAGCATTCAAATGAAAACGTTTGTATGCATGGAGCAAACTAAAAGATGCCATCAAAATGGCTTTAAACTTCAATAAAAGCGTATTTCAGCAATTGTCAAATCTTAATCAGTATTCCTCCAGAAATTTTACATTTACTTCCTAACTTTTCCAGTCAGGAATTTGTTGTGGAACACATTTACCAGACCAAGACAAGGCAACAATTAACATATACCAATGTTATCAATGATTTTGCAAAATCGACAGAGAAACATATTCATTAATTTGCATTCAAAATTTACATGCACATCGGAGCTACTTCGGAGAAGATTAGAAGTTACACACTCAAAACTCTTCTCCAACAGTTGAAAGTTTTGGAAATTTGAAATAGGAAAACGTAGAAAAATTTTCAAATCTGGGCTAGGAAACGGTGGAAAGTTTTGCAAATTTGATCTTAGAAAACGTTAACAATTTTGCAAGTTTATCCTGAAAATTGTAAAAAGTTTGCAAATGGAGCCTAAGCTAACCAAGTACAAGCATACATTTTGGATTGTGACAACATTAATACGTTGAATTTCCAAGACATTTTTCAAAACACTTCTTCCTTCCCTGACTTTTCCAGACATTTTCAGGTTCCCTGGCTTTTCCAGGTTTTCCAGGCCTGGGGGAAACCGGATATTTTCAATTCCAATAAGCAACAAGACAAATGAAATCTCACCTTTGCATTGACATTGGCCTTGTGTTCCAACAACGTAGCCACAATACTTTCAAGACCCCATGTACATGCCAAATGCAAGGGTGTTTGGTTATCAAAAGCATCGTCCCCAGCTTTGGCATCCATTCCAGGTCGGCGGGGACTATTTATGTCACAGCCACTATCAAAGAAAAATATTTCAACGAAACAAATGAAATAAAACTATGAACAAAGTTTTTACAAAACGTGGAGTTTATTTAGAAAATTGCAAACTTCTAATTAAAAACTTTTCATATCTGCCATAAATCCTGCCCTAATAATTCAAAATTGCCACACAAAAAAATTACCCTATGAAACTTTGGTCGTCCCTCGAGGAAAAAGCCTATTTTTATTTTCTCGACCTTTTTCAATTTTTTTATAAACAATAAAAAAAAAAGTTGTCCAGGTTCTCATCACGTCCTAGATGCCCATCACCGATGGAATATATTTTTTTCAAAGTTATTTATTTTTGACATAAACCCAAGATATGTAAGGAAAATTACAACACCCTTAGAGAAAATTTAGGGATCAGGGGACCATTCCTCCATTTTAGAAATGATGAATATTATGGTCAGATTTGCTGCTAAAATCTTACCTCCTTCGACATTTTACACGAACTTATCATTAAAAACGTTGGTGAACTGCAATATCTATGTTTTTTGTCACTTTGTTTGTTCATCTGAGACAAACTGGACATTTTACATTTTTACATAAACGGTACACAATGTAAGGGAAAATTCCGAAAGGATGGGTATATGCGATAATGCTAAAGAAAATTTTATTTTTGAAATTGATAGAAAATTCTAAATGTGACAGAATCATGCAAATTGGTTTCCATAGTTACAGCATTGAATGTTTGACACTCCAGCTGTGACTTTGTTTTACAAGATCACATCAGTGACACAAATACTAAATAAACAAGAACGCCGTTTTGTAATTTCATTATCTTTAAACTGAAAAACTACGAAAATCAGAACGTGTCATTGATGCAGTTTGGTGTCTATAAAACATTTTGAATTTAGTATAGAAGTTCTTTTACGAAATGTTTTGGGGTGATTACAAAAAAATATTCGTCCTGACCTTCTAATAAGAAAGCAGGCCACACTTTCGTTATTATCGTCAATAGCTCTGTGCAATAACGTTTGCTCACAACCATCTGGTCCAGGGCTCCAGCAGTCCACATCACAGCCATGCTGTACCTAAAGATAGTATTGTTTGATTGATGAATTTTTATTGATATTACTTCATGGATATTACACAAGTTATTTTATTTGTCAGTGGAATATTAAAATAATTACTACATGTACTGGCAAATCCATAACTTTTAGATATACTGTTATTAAGGTTGCTGGGAGAATGTTTGTGCCACACTGTGCATTGATGTGGTATTATAATGTGGTATTAATGGGTATAGTTGTATTAACTTTTTATTTCAATAAGTTTGTTATGTGTTCTTGCTCATGTATTCATTTCGCACATATTACCAAACTCCAGGTCACTGAAACTCTAGGAAATAACGTGGATCTCGGGTACAATTAATTATATTAATAATAATCTTCCCATTTCTCAGGTAAATGCTCCCTGCATTTTTCCAACTGGTGACTGCTTAAAATCAAAGCAGAGGGGACTTATCAAATCCTCCCACCACAGAACGAGAAGAGAAGGTATGAGGGACAAGCGCCCTTGTTTAAAACTGCTAGTGCCCTAGTTACTGCATTGGGCCTAAGGCCCTTAGCAACCTTGTTCTTCTGCTTTCCCAAACGGAGGGAAAGAGGTTGGATTGAGAGTGGAGACCCCCGTTTTTCTGGTTACAATGACTTGGCCGTTTGTGGACGTCCAATGACGTCAATTTTGTGGGGACAGACAAAAGAAGTTTTGTCTCTTAGTCCGCCATTCTTGTTCAGCTTTTGACTGAGAGTGGACTCATACTGTGTCCTCTCTCATTTTGTGAATTCGTTTCGTTTACCTTTGTTCAATAGTTTTGTTATTTAATTAACTTTAAACTGCAAGTGTTAAATAAATAGTTTTCTGATAAATCTAAGTATTTATTCCGGGAAAACGCGAAGCAGAATTTTGGACGAAATTCTGCACACTGAGCTGTAAGATTTAACTGCATTTGGTCATAAGCCTAAGACCAAATTGTTGCAGAACAACAAGAAATGTTTATACCACTGATGAAAGGAAATAGTGCTGTTTCTGGAGAACTTTCCTTCAGTTCTGGATGCTGCTAATGAACTGAGATTTTACCTGATTTGACTGCTACCAAATCCCTGAAAATCCTTGACTTCAGGTTGAAGTCGTTCATCATTTATCTCCCAGGAAATCTACAGGTTCGTGTGTTCCAATTCAATGAATACAGTTCAACTTCCTACTGATATTAAAAACTTATTGGAAAATTCGTCGGGCCCTCTGTGAAATAAACCCGACGCCCTATTTTTGCCAACATTCCACAACATTTTCCACGCTTCCTGAGCACAAACGTTTAAACCTTGCCTCTTTTTCCGAGGACCAATTGTCAACATTTTCGAATACAAAATTATCAATTTTTACAACAAAATGTCATGCAAAAATACTTTAAAATTGCCTTTACAAAATTTTGCAAAATATGTTCTTGTGCCATTTTTGAAAAATAGTCCATGTCAGTTTTTTTGCAAACCTGTACTCCAAAAATGCGGAAAATTATTGCAAATTTCTACTCGGAAAATGGGCCCTGAGCTAACCTTGTATAAATATTAATTTTGGATCGCCATGACTGCGTGGAATTTCCCTGTCTTTTTCAAAATGAACCATTCTTCCCTGACTTTTCCAGTTCGTTTTGAGGTTTCCTGAGTTTTTTAGGTTTATGGATCGTAATTCCGTTGACTTGTCACTGGTACAGACTCCCGTACAAACACCGTAAGACGTCTTCATACTTTTCAAAAGTATGGGGACGTCTTACGGTTAAAAAGAGCTTTTAACGGTAACACCACTTTGCACATGCGCATTGGCGCGGGCACGTGAATCTGACGTCAACGTTGCCCGTATTTTTTTTGTGGGCTTACCGTTCTTATTGCCGGATACGATCGTTAGTCGTCCCATTGGGACAACAGATTTATATTACAATGATTAATGAATCTGCAATTTCTTTTAATAGGATTTTATTTTCTTCAATATAAAGAAGGGTAGGTGAAACATTTTAATTTTTTTTTAATATTTTAATAAACATTTTTACGTGATTGTGAGGCCGACCTGACTCCCAAGATGGAGGATGATATCCTGCCAAACTGGCTTTACAATTTGCTAAACGTGTCAAACGGCCATGCATGGTATTTGGAAAGTTAAAGGTTACCGTATCTATATTACGGTAGCCTCCGGAAATCTCTCTAATAGGGAACTTTTGGGTACCGTAAACAAATACCGTTACATCGCCAGTATTTGTTTACCGTGTGGCATATAGTGTCATGCCATTTGGCCGTTTTGGACTTCGTAAGGCCAGTTTTTTACGATATCGTCCACCATGTTGGAACTCAGGTCGGCCTCACCAAAAAGCCAACATCCTCCCATGTTAGGCAATGGAATTTAGCTCGCAGCAAAGCGAGGCGAGTGAAGCTGATATTTTGCTGACCAAAGTTTACAAGGATTATTTAAATACATTATTATTAATTTCAGGGCCAGACTTAGGCATGGTGGGGCCCTAAGCTGTTGCTATCTGAAGAGGCCCCCCCTTCGGAAAACATGGAACATTTTGCTTGCTTATGTTCGAAAAATGCAGTAAACACATGCAAAAGTTACTGAGTTTTTCCCAGTAACTTATGAAAATTTGTATTTAACTGTATTTTAATGAAACTCTGTATTTTAGAATATTTTAATAATAATCTGGATTTAAGCATATTTTTTATAAAAAAAAATTGGATGCCCAAGGCAAGATTATTTTTTATCCATTATATTTAGAAAACGAAACAGAAAATATTGACAATTTGTTAGAAATGCTGCGAATTTTTTTCAGGAAAACGTGAAAAAATATAGAAATTTTCATTCGGGGGAAAACCTGGAAAATTTTGTAAAATTTGCTCAGCTGTAAAATACTGAGTTTTTTTAAGGAAACGTGTACAATTTTGCAAATTTTTCCACAGGAAAGCGTTAAGAATTTTGCAAATTTTTGCTCAGGGGAAACCTAGTAAAAACAAGTATTTGAAAAAATTATGAATGAAGTTTAGGTTTACAAATTAGAGAAATAATATTTAACTATAGTTCTTAAGAATTTGTTTTCAGAAAAACATTAAAAATTTGTATTTAGGGAAACGTGGACCAATTAAAAATTTGTTTTCGAAAAACCGTGGAAAATATTTTGCAATTTTGAACTATAAAGAAAACGTGGAAAATTTCGTAAACTTTGCTCAGAAACTGTTAAAATATTGTTTAATTTTTCTTGTGGAAAATTTTGTAAACTTCGCTCAAAAACTGTTAAAATGTTGAGCATCTTTCTTCAGGAAAACGTGAAAAATTATGCAAATTTTCACTTAAGGGAAAAACCTGGAAAATTTTGTAAACTTAGCTCAAAAACGTTTAAAATATTGAGTTTTTCCAAGGAAACGTAGACAATTTAGCAAATTTTTCCTTTGGAAAACATGATGAATTTTTCAAATTTTTACTTAAAAAATTGTTAAACATTTTACAAATTTGTGCTTCTTAGAAAGAATTAAAAAATTTGAAACTTTTTGCTCAGAAACTGTGGAAAACGTTGCAAATTTGTTCTCCAAAAGTGATAGAAATATTGCAAATTTGTCAACGTGGAAAATGTGCTAATGTTACCTTGAAAAACATTTTACAAATTTGCACTTTTCAGAAACTGCTAAAAAAATTTCAAAAACGGTTAAAAAATTTGCAAATTGTTTCTCAGAAACTGGAAAACGTTGCAAATTTATCCTCCAAAAGTTATAGAAATATTGCGAATTTGTCAACGTGGTAAATTTGCTAATTTTTCCTCGAACTTTTTTTCAGAAACTGTTAGCACAGGGTGTGGTTGAACAGATCAAAGCGGAGAACTGGTACGGAGTGAAAAAGCATTTATTCACTGAGTTGCATTGCAGAAACAAAAGGTAGTCCACTCATAGTGGAAGCGAAAGGCGAAGTGATTTGAACCACACAGGTCCCAGGTATATATACCATCTACTGGCATGAACAGAATGTTCCGGAATGCCAGTCTGTTGCCAAGAATGCAAGGAGGGAATGTTAAATGGTAACAAAGAATGTTAATTGCTAACCCAAGGTTAGCAATGACCTTGGAGAGGAGCGCATTTCCTAACAGAAACCATCAAAAATATTACGAATTTGTCTGTCAGGGAAACGTGGAGAATGTTTCATAAGAACGCGTGAAACAAATTTATTTTGAAAATAGTAATAGAAAAACAAAATCTTACCTTTTCTTTTCAAAATGAAGCCCAAAAAGAAATTAACCCAGCCACAGAAAATGCACTGCTGAAATCTAATGCTTGAATCCTTGAACCATGCAAGACACTGGACTATTGGATAATGGATAATGCCACATTTTTGGAGTGCCAAAATCCAGTACATGTACTGTAAAGGTGCCGACATTGGAATCTCCAGGGATTTAACACCAGAAATTTAAAATAAAAACAATAGTATCAATTTGATCAATTTTGCCGACAGGAACAATGTCACCCCTTAGTGCCCTATCCCATTTACCGCCCTTTGATCATAACCCAGAAAGGGACACGTTATGGATTAAAAAGTTTCGCACTTGCTGGAATGTTTAGAAATCTAGGGCATTAGGTGAAAAGCCTGCAGGCTGCAGCCGCATATGTTCTCCAAGGACATGTAGTAATTAGCTTTGGTGTCCCTCTTTGAATTGCCCCTTTTCGGACCAAAATATACCAAGAAATATCAGCAAAAGCGAATTTTTTAACATTTTTCAGCTATTTAAAATCAAAAAAATTCATTTCTATCTAGTGCAAATTTTTTTTTCCGAGGCCCCTAAATAAGCTACAGCTTATATAGCTTATGGGTAAATCCGGCGCCTGTACATAGAGTTATAAATTCAGCACGAACGTTTGTTAAGCGAGAGAAGGCCTCAGTGTCTACAACCGATGCCCTGGCGATCACCGACACTCCAACAAAGATCAAATGTCAACTCTGCGGGAAGAGGGGACACACCGCTAAGGAGTGCCGGACATGTGACCATCTACGAGGCGAATCACTCCCAGTCACCGGGGGAAACCAAGCCGCATCGGATACCAAATGTTACAATTGTAACAAGATGGGTCATATAGCCAGGGATTGTGGACAGCAAAGAAAACCGAAGGCTACCACACCGCCACCACACACGACTGGAAACTCCTAGGAAGAGGAAGAGGACATCGAAGAAGGATTCCCTTCAGGTTCTCAACATTCAGGAGACTACTTCCCAAGACCAGGGCGAATAGTTATGGGATTCCGGGTCCATGATTCACCTTTGTACCTATAGGAGTTGGTTCAGCGGGTTTTGCACAATTGAACTGAGAACACTCCATGGCTACTATGGAGAATTCCTCATGTGTGGCGTTGGGACCATCCGACTGCAATGCGACGTCGATGGAGGGATCAGCAACATCGAATTGAGGAACGTTGGCTACGCTCCATCAGGTTGAAGAAACATTATTGCAGGAGGTCTAGCCGATATTGCAGGACTTGTATGGGATGGAGGACACGGAAGAGTTGCTGTCAACAATGATGATGGTGACATGAGGATGCTCACACACTTGCGTGACGGACTATACAAGATGGCAGCACGGCATTCTCCAACATCTTTATCAAACTCTGTTGCCAACACCACAGAGAATGGGGACGTCGATGAACTTGACCTGTGGCATCGCCGATTCGGACACTTCAACGCCCGGACGGTACACAGGATGTCCCATC
>JAQGBX010006677.1:0-12212 GCA_034698745.1 Megaphyllum sjaelandicum
CGAGATTCGATAGTGGATTAAAACAGGATTCAACTAATGAAAGGGTTTCACACAAACAATCTCACGTCAAACCGCTTGTCCCGAAAGATATTGCTGCTAACAAAATGATGCCTCCTAAAACTCCTATTATCCGTTAGTTGAGATCCAGAGGGGAACTGTGCCTTGGATGATGTGATGGATACATATACTCTGGAGATGGAACCACTTGCAGACAACAACAGCTCGTATCTAAGGCATTCGAAGGAATTATTGGAGACCACACAAATTAATGGGAGAAATGGGAAATTTTGCTAATTTGTACTCGGAAAACGAGAAAAAATTGCATGTTCCACGTAGCATCATCATACGTTGGTATCAATGGTCCATTATGGAGGTTGTCAGGATCAGCAAACCGGACTGATAGCTTGTATAGAGCAGCATAATATGGTGAATCAGAGACAAAATTGGACCATCTCTTCAGTTTTGTACGTCCAGTTTTGACATCTCGAATGTCCAAAAAAAAAACGTGGGAGTGGGGTCACTGTAGAGTCGCAAACTTTTATTACTGCGCATCTTTGGCACAAAATCGTTGTTTATATTCGGATGTGATGTCCAAGCCGACAGTGGACAATGAGATCCGTTCAAATTCAAAAGTTCCACCCAAAAAATGTTACACTGTAGTATAAATGGGATCTTGTATCGCAGTGGCAATACGACTTTTTCTGAGAAACATGCTCGCCGCCCTAATTAACTTGTATGGGGCTGTGAGGTATTTGTTACCGACAAAAGGGTTGTTTGTGTTTAACATATCCAACTCTTCGAAGTGTAGAAGGGTCAGAAGTCGCGCTAATGACAGTTTATTTTTTAAAAGGAAATACCCCCTGTTGGCGAAAGTAGGGGAGCGCCTTACGAAATAACTTGCAAAACTCGTAAAACTGGCTGCTTGAGAAAGTTCGTGCTTTTGCATGCACATTTTACATCACAATTACTTTTAGAACTTTAGCAAAATATGTAAAACAATAACAATATTATTTGTTTGTGGGACTAAATTTACCCATTTGAAATCTACATGTATAAATAAATACTCTAAAAGAACGAGACGACATTTGAAATTTTTTTGTTTAATATTTGGCCATTTTGTATTCGGAAAATGGTGAAAATTGGACCTCGGAAATCGTGTACAATTTTGCGATTTCGCCCCGAGTTTACGGTTTAAAAGCATTAGTTTTGGATCGCAACAGCATGACTACGTTGAATTTCCATGAATATTTCAAATCAAGCCATTTTTCCTTGACTTCTCCCTGACATTCCAGACATTTTCAAGTTCCCTGACTTTTCCAGGTTTTCCAACCCTGATAACGGGCATGTAATTACTGACTCGCCAACAAGAGATTTTTATCATAAATTTACAAGAAATAACAATAAAAGCCAAAGTCGGTCACGCATCTTGGGATGCTCGGACCAAGTTTCAATGGCCGATTGCATCATCTCAAGTTAAGACCATACAGTCCTAACGTCTTAGGCTAAGAGCACAGTGAAACTTATTAAGTACGAAAGTTACTTACCGAATACTAGCGCCACCCAGCGGGAAAACAATGGGTAATGCGTTTAAATGAGGTTGATCCAAGTGACATATTAGACGAGCCAGGCTAAGGCTGAACGCTCATAAATTTAGAAGTATGTTTGGAACATTCTTCTTCGAAAAGCGGTAAGTAGTCTGGTAAGACGCAGAGTGGCACATGGAGCACCATTGGGCAAAATTGGAGCCATCGATTGAATGCCGCCTATGTACCGTAATAACATGTCCTTAATTCACTCATCATGAGATGCTAACGCGCATGTGCAACTAAAATGCAAGGTTCAACGCGGCATATTTGACCTTGCACAACGCATGCCGTGGCGCCACCAAGCACACTGATCATCACGCAGGGTTCACTTTGCGCAGGACATCTGCGAAAATTGCAGCGGACAAAAAGTAGAAAGTACAGTAAAAACTCGATTTTATGACCTAATTGATACCAGGGGTGTTTCATAAAATCGCAAATTTCAGAGAATCGTGTTTGACATTCAAAACAATAGAAAACCAATTTGAAAAAAAAATAGGAAACGAGTCAATTAAGTTTTCTAAGTATATTATCACATTACATGTGCATGTATATCACTTTTGATGAGCAGGTTTGAAAATCTGTTTCACCATCTTTATTTTTTTTTGTCAAAGCCAAATCCCTTATTTTTTTTTAGTTGAAATAGCTGGACTACTGCTACGAACAGGCCTCAAACAAGGTACCCTAATGTATTTAATTAATTTTCCCACGGTTGAGGCCTGCGCCAGCCAAAAAACGCACGGTGTGGTCGGCAGGAGCCTCGTTCATAAAACAGAGTTTTCATATAAAAGAGGATCATAAAATCGAGTTTTTACTGCATAGTCATGCTGTGTTAAATTATCTCAATGTGTAGGCCCTAAGCTTATGTAAAACGTTAATTGTGTTAGCATAAAATGATTCAAATGCTTCTTCAGCATGTACATTTAGAGAAAAAAGGCGTTAGTTATGTACGTAACCACAAACAGCTACATCTGATAAATTTTAACATGGCTAGAATGTTTCGGAACACTATTATTATTATCCGTTTAGTCGTGGCCGACCCTAGTAGACTTAATATGCCAACTTTGATAAACATGTCTATAGAATGTTTTGCAACACATCTATATGGTCATGTACACTACATGTACATAATGGAATGTCAAGATATTTTGTACGATGATGTATTGTATCTAATACTATATTGGCATGTTAATTTAAAATCATGTCCAAGAGGTTTAAAGCACAACACAGTTCGTTCGTAAACTATTTTGGTAAATAAAATAAGAACTGGATAAATAGGATACTTAATTTTTCAGAATTACATGAATATTCTAACTATTACTAATACAAGTACAGTAGAACCTCTCTTATGTGAACCTCTATTATAGGAACTCATCAGCACGTTGCTCCTGCTGACCACACCGTGCGTTTTTTTTTGGCTGGTGCAGGCCTCAACCTTGGGAAAATTAATTAAATACATGTAGGTACCTCGTTTGAGGCCTGCTCGTAGCAGCCAAAGGTGCACTGGTGCTTGTGAGAGCACCCTTACAATTTTTATTTTGTTTCGAGTTCAAAGAGGAAACGGACAGCGTTGTCAAACCTGCCCAGTGCCCAACAAAAGTGATACACATGCACTTGTAATGTGATAACATAACTTAAAATACTTAATTGACTTGTTTCCTAATTTTTTTAAACTGATTATATTTTGACTGTAATTTTAACCTCCCTTATCTGAACTTTTCACTTATATGAACCACCTTTGGTCCCAATTAGTTCATATAAGAGAGGTTCTATTGCATAACATGCATACTTTTAATTAAAACTTGACGGCCCTTTAAACTTGAAAAGTGACATATTGAATTATTTGAGTTAACTTTATAAATGCTACAAATTATGGAATCGTTACCCATGGACATTGTGAGTGATTAAGGCTGTTCGGATATTCAATGACTTCCATTTTGTCCACTCGGTTCAGCAGCATCCTTGGAAGTTTCCTTTCCAATTCAGTATGCAATTCCACCTACAAGTGGACAAATTTATGAATGATACTTAATTCCTTTGACATATATCACACTCAAGAATAATAATGCCCCAGCTCATACCTGCATGGCCAGACGCTTTAAATAGGCGTTCTGCCTTACACTGTCAATGTCCCCAACAGCCAAACCAATCTGCAGAGTTCAGAAGCATCCGCAAGTGAGCAAGAACGTCAATATTTCCAAAATACTGCTCCGTACGTGTTTTTAACTTACCAAGAGGTTGACCAACAGAATTGGCATGAGCACCATGAAGGCGATAAGAAATGCCATTGAGTAGTGGGGATAAGGCAAGGTTGTGGCATTTGGGCTGGCGTTGAAGTAGGGCAGGACGAACGTTCCCAGAAAATCGAATTCTCCCAGCATCATAGAGAAAACTCGAATAATGGACATGGATATGTTGGAAAAGCCCAGATGGTCGCCCTGAAAGATCATCAACGATTAGTAAGGCGTTTCGAATACTTATGCACATTAGTTGGGAATCAATGACACTAGCTCACTCGAGACATTAGGATGAAGAATGACAGTCCAAAGGCGATGACCAAAATGGAAAAAATGAGCAGAGCCTTGATAAGTGTTTGGAGGATCTCCAAGAACATCACAACGTAAATTCCAACCCGGTCAAACCTGCGACATCAGACCAGATCAAAAAAAATGCCATATTAGGTCTCTTGCAAAAATTAATTGTGTGAAATATTAATAACTGGTTAAGCATTTTACAAACAACACAATTAAGTGACAATCTTTACCGTTGCAAGTACAGCAGGAAGTTAAACCAAGCAATGAAAACGGCGGTGGCAGCACATGTCAAGTGAAAATCGCTCAAATAACCGGTGAACATCGGAATGACCATGAATCCAGAAGAGATGTACAAAATCCACTCCAGGACGTTGATTATGTCCAGGATGTATCGCACTTTCTGGAAAGTAAATTTTGGGAAATTGTAGGTTGTGAAAAAGCATGGACCTACTATTCGGATTCTTGAGCATTTCTTACTTGTTGGTAGAGTTGAATGACCTCTTTGACGCAGTTCGTAATTGCGAAGCTCATCACTACTATGCCCGTGAAATAGTCGGAGGCACTGATCTGAATCTGTAATAGTCAAGAAAGACCATTCAGCAATGGGAAATACTGTAACTAGGCTTTGAGCGAGCCTTTTAACGACTTTTAAACTTGTTTTCAGACGCCAGTTTTAAAAGTGACAGATTGGACTCAAGAGACATGCCTACACTGTACATAAAAAATAATGGATGTGCTCTAACCATTCCATCCATCAGATTTGATGACACTTTCCTTTCGACTGTGACCTACGAATACATAAAGGTTAATTTTGGGGCAGCTCAGAGACGTCATATATGACATCTGTGAGCATGCTTTGGTATCTATTGTAGTGATATTTGCATACACGGTATGGAAATTTGTTAGTTAGATTATTTAAATCCTATTATACAGTACGTGTTATGCATTAGTTTGGGAGTCTCAAATATTATATATATGGCAATTGCTGAATGTAAAAAAAGATGCACTTTTTTTTATTTTCAGCTGTTTCTCATAAACCGTGAGTTTGTCTTTATGAATCTTAAGCCACCTTTAATGAAGTATCAATTAACCATGCAGGTAATTGATGCTATTGTAATACAACTGTAAAATGCAAGCGAGTAAATGCCTTGGTGGAAGAATGTGGTATGACCAGACCAAAAACTTGGGCATGTATGGACATATCATCATAATCATTAACCATGGGAGCAACGCATGCATGTTGGTGTCATAGACCAGAGCCAATGAAACTCCGGAAGTACATATAAATCGTCTTGTCTTTCTTGCAACAGACAGCTCATCACCACTCATCTGTCCTGGCTTGGGACCGGCAACAAAAGCGAATTACTTAACTGCACTTGGCTGGGTAAGAACCTTAATTGCTTAAATAAGTAGGACAAGATAAGACGGGAAAGGGATATGGACTTGGCAAGTTTAATATAGAAACAATCCAAGCATTAGCATGAAGGAATTGTGGGAAACCTTGTAAAACCACAATTAAGATAGACGCTAAGACGAGTAATTTATGCTAATTACGAATGCTTGAAGGCTTGAGACATGTCCTAGGTTATTTTAGTTTTTCTTCGCTTCCATTTGTCTCCACTCAGTACATGCACTTAAAATGAAACTTATCAAGCAAGCGCGTACAATGTTCATTGCAATTTTGCAACTTTTATTTGTTTGCCCATCTGGTTGTGCAAATGCATGGGTGGATTTTCCACTATTTAGCTAATGCGAGTAAAGGTACGTTTTTAGAACCCTTTTTATTAGTATAGGACTAGCTAAAATGTTTTTAAAATGTGAAACAATTTATGCATTGTGAATCGTTATTTCACTTAATTCTAATTATTTCCAATTTTGGTTGCATTTTAATTGAGGTGTAGGTAGGCTACTAACCTTTTAATGAACAAGTATAGCACTATGTTAGTAACCTACCATATAATTATGTTACTAATGTACATGTACACTGTATTTAATTTCTTTTTTTTTACTTAGATTTGCTGTACACTTGTACATATTTTGGTAATGGTCGATATTAATAAGTTCCCCTGTAAAGCTCCTGAAGAAGGTCTGATGACCGAAACGTTGAGCTAAAACAAATATATGCATTCTGGAAGTGAAACCGACTCTTGCATTAAATTGTCAAGTACATGAACGCCGTACATTGTTCCATGTGTAGCCCAATACTATATATGACTGGCCATGTAACCGTTTTCATGCATGCCCAGTTTATGGTATGGCCAACACATCTCCATACATGTAAGACCCCATGTAAATTTTTTCACCTGGCTGGAAGTTTACAAAACTGAAAATCTTTAAAGTATACCTTTTGATTATTTAGAGCTGCCCTGCGAATTTTCACAACCGTAACGCCTTCTGTCATCTCCTCTATGTCTGGAGGGTCAATAAGGGCCATGAGACGCAAGGAATAAAATGTCAGAAAGGCCACAAACACCATGTACACCAACAGGTTGGCTGTATGAAAGTATTTCCCATAAGCGTTCCTATATTAAACATTCAAAGGTTAAAATTGGGAATTAGTATCCTGCTCTTTGTCATCAGCCTGAAATATTGTTTATACCATTTCATTTGAATATATTTCTGACAGACTGGGTGGGTTAAAAGTTCCAGACGACGATAACGAACCATTGTCTGATAATTCAAACAAACTAAGAGTTAATGAAAATGACTTTTCTTGTGGAAACACAGGAAGCGTGTTTTTTTCTAAGGATGTTTACTGACGTTCATTGCTGGTAGTGGCAAGTGCTTGGCATTGCTGCTTTGCTGGCCTTCCATGTGCTTTTCCATCTCACGAGTGTACTGGAGGTACTTGAAACTGTACTTGACCTAGAAAATATCAGTTACCGTGCGATTTTTATGCAGAATAAAACCAAAATAGAAAGTATGTAAACATGTATTTAGAAAACTGCATAAATTAAAAATCGCGATTACATTTTTTAAAATATATTTTAGAGAGAGTTTTGAAATGCATCAACACAGTTCACCATGAATTTACTTAAACTAAGTACAACTGTACACTTCTTAAAATGAAATTGCTAATGTGAGGATATTGGCAAAGTCCGTTTTCTTCTTGAACCTGATTTACTAATTTCCTGTACATAGCATGACATTTATCTAAAATTTTTAAAATTCCAATGAATTTGTGATCAGCTGAAGTTGGCCAATTTTTCTATGACAAATTCAGTAACAACCAAAACTGAAATACCATCGAATCGATTGTTAAATGTTACCTGCAGTTACTGTATAAAACATTGATTTTAGATGCATTTCAAATATTCTTCTTAAAATATATTTCAAAGCATACATGTATACATGTAAATGACTAAGGGAATCCATTTTCAAAATACATGTATTTAAAAAACTCATTTAAGAAAATGTGTAAATTTGGCACTGGAATTCATCTCAAAATACATTTTGCGTTTTTAAATTTCTTTTTACAGTGCATTGATGAGAATACATATTGTGATGAATGAAACTCGAAATGGATTTTGAAATGATTTTACACCGTTCCAATGTATATCCTTCATTTTATCACAAACAGTTTTCAAATTCATTTCCTTTTCAACGTGGGTTTAACTACATTGTACGGTACATCCATTACACAAAATGGACACATTTTGAAATTTAGTAAATAGTACATTTTGATTAAACATCGATTTTTAAAACGGGTATTGCGATTTTGGAGTTAGTTACCCATCGACTTTCAAAGAATTCAACAGTTGTAGACGTTAATCAATTTGAATGTAGATTTTGTCATATATATTTGACTATATTAAATGTACATAAACAACAGTAGTTAATTTAACAACGTCTTAACGACAGCACAAAATTAATCAACAATTTGCTGGTTTGTATGTCTTGCTAATTCATTCTGGGTTAACTTTGCACCAACTGGTGTACTTTTTTATGCTTACAAAATAGGATTGCGAATCTTGCTTGAAGCTTGAACGAGTAATGGATTGGTCCAGAACGGCCTATATAAAATGGAAAACCATTTTGTTTTTTGAATTACCATGCACGGAATTTCGGAAATATTCACCAGATTCCATAAACTGCAGCCTTACCAAAATCACTTCCGGCATCAGAGCAATCAGGGAGTGGATCACACCCTCAGAACTGTCCTTGTCCATTTGTAGTATTTCGAATGCCCTGCAGAGACGTTGATGGACAACTCATTATTTTTTCTAATAATGTGATGAATCAATTGGTTTGTTCAGCAAATGCTCGATGACTCACCTTTCTTTATGGGTTGCCATGGCCATGGCCGAATCGCAGTGCTTGAACAATAAGGCCAAATCCATCGGTGTTTTCTGATAGTTGTTCTGTTTGAATTGGCAGTTGGTACTCAAAAGTAAGGTAATTGCGGAAGGGTGATTTTCTTGGGTTGCTAGATGCAATGGGGTGTTCTGGAATGTGAAATCAACAGTTGTTTACGTTATTAATCAAAAACTGGAGTAATCAAATAGGTCACATGATAAGAAATCTTGAAATGATGCGTGTTACTGATGTTAGTAAAATTATTTCATATGCCTTTTATCATTTGTGCATTGACATGGACCCAAGTTACATGGATTTCAAGAACATGTGTTAGTCTATCATTCCAATTACAAACATAGGCCTACTCTATTTTAAATACGTTTATTCGAAACTGTATGTTTCGCTGCAGGTATCTGCTATCAAAGAAAAAAGTGTCAATTTTACTAATCCAAAATCAGCTGGAAAAGCATATTTTTCATAAAAGTTACAATTCTAAAGGAATGTGAAAGAAGACTTTTTCAGAATAGAAAATATTGCAATGAACAGGGTCCCTCCGTATCTCTAATTTCCTGGAAAACCTAGAAAAGAATGATGTAGGCCTACATGTATTTTGTCAATGTCATAGAAATTCAACGTACAAATTACCAAAAGTTTTAACAATTTCAAAGGACAAATTTAAAGAAACAACTTTTCAACAATTTCAAAGGACAAATTTTCAAAACTTTAAACATTTTCTGAATACAAATTTGTAATCTTTCCACAATTTGTTGTTAATGTTGTTGTAATACTTTCAAAATTTTCCTTAGTTAGTTCTTAAATTTTTACAATATATTGATTCTGTGTTGATATTTCTGTTAATTTTGCAAAATCGCGAATAACATTGTTATATGACAATTTTGACATTTCCACTGGTAAAGTCAGGGAAGTTAAATAGGATTTTTCTAGCAGAACCCTTATATATCTATAACTATTTATCTTTGTATAAACGTTCCAATGTTATTGTTGTAATGTTCGTTTTGGAAAACACTGCTTCAAGTAAGCTATATATGTAGTAGAATTCCAAGATTAAAAATGTCATTTTTTTAATTTTATGGGAAGTAGCAAAACTGTCCATCCGACATTGAGTGTAAAGCGAAGTACATGTGTGTAATATTATTTCACCATGTTATTAAAGCGCGTTTCCATGGTGTTTCAGTTGTGTTTGGAGACTGGTAAATTCAATACCTTGTCTCATCCATTAACACTTTTCGATTAGTATGAAGAAGAATGCACTAAGGGGTCTCAGCCCCCTTCACATCATTAGTAGGGAAGTTTAAATTGTATCGAAACATTTATACATACACCATCTTTGTCGACTTGGTCAAGTAAGTGGGAATGCACAGACAACAGTAGTTCCATAGTGTGAGTGTAACCATTCATGGCCGCCAAGTGGAGCGGGTTTCGTCCGCTGTGATCTCTAGAAAATCAAGAATAAATTCGATATTGGTACCAGATTGTTGTTGCAAGACGTCCCACAAATAACAGCAGCGCCATTTTGACAAATTTACTACGCTTTTGTTCTCTTGGTTGACTGTGTTGCACTTGTGGGGCGCCTTGTAGTTGACATTTAGACTACGTAGCACCGGGGCTACCTAATGACAGTCAATCTAGTTTGTGTCAAAGTGCTCACCATGCAAGCAAAGTGTTTTACTCGATTCAAAGTTGAAGCTTGGTGACAATTGATGCGCAACATTTTGAATTTCTAACCAAAAAATGGTTGGCCAGGTTGGCCAACGAACTGCTTGATTGACTTTTTCAGATTTACTTGAGGCCAAGACCGGTGAATTGTAAATCCAAGAAATTCTTTTTGAAATAATTTATTCGGTTTTTATAGATGACAGCACTACAGGGATGAAACGCTGCCGTGACTGTCGTCTGCTTTTGAGAATTATCTATGCATGATCAGACTCTGTAGACATTCCAGTTTCACAGGCAATAAGTTCACAGATACACAGTATACAGCCTTGGACAACATTATTAGGCACCCATGTTTTTGTGTGGAAAAGTTTGAAATTAAATGATTTTAAGCGTTCTCTTAATATTTTTATGAAACTAATAACCTTATGAAAGGTTCAAACGATTAATTCACAGCGTTTGGCCAATTTCTTAGAAAATTTGAACAATAATCATAAAACCGCACTGCATCCAGTATGTAGATTTTGATTAATATGAGCGTGTTTTTTTTTAATTTTAATTAAACCATGCACTTAACAGATTTAATCCATACCTGAAAAAGGACTGGGAATAGGTAGCCTATAATAGTGAGTTTAAATAACGTTGAAAGAATATTTACATACAATATTTTGTGAGATAACTTTTAGAATTGAACATAAAATAATGTTTCCTGTACGAGATGTTTTTACCCGTGCAAGTCCCTTTTTTTTCCCATTTGGTCTCTGATAACATTGTCATTTTTTTAAGCTCTTTAGCTTGTTAGGCAAAATTAGTAAAAGTAGTTGATATGAATTCCAACAGAAATGGTAACTTCATGACTACGTTTGAGAGTATATTTGCCGTTTAAAGACAAATCTATGGTGGTGATTGTCGTTTTCAACAGTGGTCTTCTCTGGCACTTGTGTAGCCTACCATTTTCTTTCCTTTTCATTTATGGATTCAATCTGTTTAGTTCTCCTGTTTCATGTAATAGTGGTTTCAACAGCATGAAGTCAAAATTGTTTTTGTATAGCCAAATGCACTTGTCAGTCCTTCTGAGGACAAAACAAGGCTCTGGGTTCATTCTGAAATTTTAATAAACACCTCCATATTAGCCAGTGTCAACATAAGCCTATGCTACAAGTATAATCTGGCAAGGGTGCAGTTTTATGACTATTGTGAAAATTGTCTAAGAAAGTTGTCCAACGTTGTTAATTAATCATTTGAATCTTTGTCATGATCATTACTTTAAAACATACTAAGAGATCATCTCATTTCAAATTACTCCTAAAAATGCATGTCTAATAATTTTGTCCACGGCTGTACATTGGTATGTTCGTTATGTCAACCCATTGATAGTTTTTGGTTATAATAACTATACGTAAAACAGTTTGCTGTGAAGTTTCTGAGCAAGGAAACTTAGACATTACCCCCGTTTTGAAGAGGTACCTGGCGTCATTTCAGGGCAAACTTTATTTTGGTTTGGGGACCCAGTTCTGGACAAAGGGCAGCAGATGATCGAAAGCCAAGCAAACAAAGCGAATACAAATGAAAGAAGCAAAAATAATACATAATAAAAATATTACATAATAAAATAACCATAATAGGCTACTGCAAATATTTCCGCGCAATACATGCATTAAGTGGCTCGAAAACTTTTATCTTGCAGTTTCATTAGAAATTGTATGCACCATTTTAACACTTCTTGGAACATATATTCATATAAATTACACTATAATATAGGCAAACGAAATAGGAAGAATAAGATACGAAGGGAGTTCATTAAGTTTCGCAATTTTTTTTAACGGCTTTATGGATTTTAATGAAATTTTGTAGACAAATACACGGAAACGTCATCTATTATTAAAATAAATCCATTTTGAGAGAAACATTTTTTGCCATCGTTTTGGCAGCGAGTGTACGCCTAGCTCAAAAAACGTTTCAGCTGTCATTTAAGCCAAAGCTTCCAAATCAGCATTTCTGACCGACACACTCAACGTCCACTTCACTGAGAATCTATACTCATACTCATGTAGCGACCACGTGGCGACCCGGAAAACGTCGCCAGTGCGTTTGTTACGATCCCCTATGCGTCATCTGCATAGGG
>JAQGBX010006678.1:0-12210 GCA_034698745.1 Megaphyllum sjaelandicum
CTACAGGGTTCCCCCAGAAATTTCATTTTAAACTTCCCTGACTTTTCCAGGTTTAAAAAAATTTCCCTGACCAATGACAACGGGAAAAGTTGACACTGGAAAGTATTTTTTAAAATTTATTAACGGCAATTTTGAAAATGAACAATATTTTTTTATTGTTAAAAAATTGCATGAAATTTTTTTTTCAAATTGGAAAATTTTGCATTCGGAAAATGTTAAAAATATGTACTTGGAAAATCTAGAGAATTTTGAAAATTTGTATACAGGAAAACATGTACAATTTTGATAATTTCTACTCGGAAAACGTGAACAATTTTTCAAATTTGTATTCGGAAAACGTGGAAAATTTTGCAAATTTGTACTCGGAAAACGTGGAAAATTTTGGAAAATTTTTCAAATTTGGACTTGGAAAACGTGGGAAATTTTTCAAATTTGGACCCGGAAAACGTGGAAAGTTTGACAAATTAATGCTCAGAAAACGTGGAAAATTGTGTAAATTTATACATGAAAAACGTGGAAAATTTTGAAAATCTGTACTCCTAAAATGTGAAATTTTTTGAAAATTTCTACTCGGAAAATTATCCCTGATCTAACCTAGTAGAAGTATTAATTTTGGATCGCCATGACTGCGTTGAATTTACCTGAAGTTTTCAAAATAAATTATTCCCTGACTTTTCCCGGTCATTTTCAAGTTCCCTGACTTTTCCAGGTCTGGGGGAACCCTATATACTATCTCAAGAAGTGTTTGTAAAATAAAAAATTTTGCTTAACAGGGAAGTCCGAGAAAAAGTTTTCATCAAATGGGATTCTGATGGAGAATTCGTGCACTATCGTGAAACTCACACCTATCCGTTTATACAAGAGATGTCCAACGGTTCAGAATTTGATACTTTCACAGTTCCAAATATACCACTTTTAGTAAGTATTGAATTCCGATGGCCCTTACTACCCCTTACTAAATATAACAGTAATAAAAAACGCGATTAAAAATTTGAATTCATTAAATGCTAAAATAATAGAGGGATTAAAAAATTAAATATTTCTGAAGCGGCTTAAAAAGCCCGGGTGGGTTATATAACTCAAAGAATAATAATTAAAATAACCCAGAAGCAAAATTTATTTCGATTTCTTAGCATAGAAGTTCTGCTCGATTACCAAAATAAACACAGCTTTTTGATACACAACTTTCTGATAATTTAATTTTTTCGAGGATTTCTAATAACTAAAGTAAACTTTTTTTCAATTTTGACTGCTTTGCATTTGTCCAAATTAAAGCAGAATAATAGAAGGCCGGTAAAATTGTATTACTTTAATGTTTTACTTCGTCACGTCGATCATGTTCGCAAGAAATATTAAAGTTATTTTATTACGGATTCTTTTTAAAGATATATTTGAGAATATTATAGGATAACTACAGTCGTGGAATGGCCGGGGGAAAACATGAAGATTACAATTTGTAAGCACTTTTTATTTATATAATACTGATGTCTTTCTTTCAGACTGTGTTTCAAGTGATTGAAGAATTAAAGCGGAACTCTAAAGCTTCTCATGTCAAAGACCCAAATGATGAACCCGGATTTCCCGAAAATCTGTTTGTTAATATGAGCGTGACACCACTGTTATGGAGTGGAATCTACACGAAAAAATTGGATTTAAATCACTTAGAAATTTTGCCTGGAGCCATGTTCGCATTGTTTTATGGGGTAAGTATAATTCACTACCACGGCAGAAGTCTTAAAAAGGCCTGGATACTCTTGGAAATTAGCGAAACAGAGGATCCAAAATGAATCCTCTATGAAAATGAATTCCGTAATTAATGACTGAACATTTGCTGAATTGAATGCATTCAAACAGTATACGAAAGCTTATACTCAAAAATTCCCGGAATTGAACGATAATAATGACGGTTCACTTATTATCAGTTGAGAAGCTCTGACAACAGAGGGTGAAAACCACAATTTAACCAAATTCAGTAGAACCAGTTGGTAATATCTAAATTTATTAACTTGATTATTAAAGTTTATTTTCCATAGAGTTGAACGTTCGGTTATTTTGCTCGTGATTTTGCTTAACCCTTTCAGGCCCCGCGGTACTTTAAAGTGGGTACCAGCTATTCATAAATTATTTGCCCCTAAAAAAATGACTTTTGGTTACACTGCAATGCTTTAGTGTATAGCGGAATAACCCCTCTTTAAATGCATGCATGAAATTCATCCTACAGTAAATCCTACTGGCATTTTTTAGGAAATTATAGCATTTTGAAAACATGGGGCTACATTTTCAAGAAATTTGCGGTAATAGGCTTAAAAACAAAGTTGTTTTTAATGAATTGCTAATACTTTTAAGTGAATTTTTTTGCATCAATCTAATAAATCACATCGTGTAGATTAAAAAAAAATGTCAAAAAAAATTAGTTGGCACGAATTATGCCATTGTTTCGGGATGTTGAAATTTCAAAGTGACATTTTGTAACACTTAATTTTCAATAAAAAAATCTGAAAAAAATCAGAGAACATAATAATAATATAGTTTCATTTTCCAAAGTTTCAAAAAGTTTGGATAAGGGGATCATAGTTTGGGCCTGAAAGGGCTAATCACGTATTTTTTCGTACATTTAATCGGGCAATTTTTTCGGAGATATAATCGCACATTTTTTAAAATGCACAAAAAGATCGGGCATGTTTTCTCGTTTTAACGCTTTGTTATTGTTCACAAATATCATAACTGATTAACCCAACTCAAGAAGGGCTATGCCCCTTATGATCAATAATCTTCATCATACATGTAACACATTTAGTGCTTGCAAACTATCTCTTTTGTGTGACCTCCAACCGATGAAAAATAGCAATCCCTAAGAACATCAATGTAATGCCGTATTGCCCTTTTCAGTTCGATAACAAATAAGAAATGATAACATTATTTCCATGCTTCTGTAAGAATTTTGTTACCGAATCACCTATACTGTTATAAATTAGTTTTTTTTTATACTGAATGAATTTCAATTTCAGAAAAACGGTACAGACGATGAAGAATACAGAATAAATCGAGGAACTAGGGATTTGGCACAACAATTTGAAATCGACACATGGAATGGTGCAGAGTAAGTGCATTTTTTTCTGAGATTAAAGTTTATGACTATGTCATTAACTGCATTTCCAAATCTTAATGTAAAACTTTCAAAACAAAAATTAAGAAAAAAAACCGTTGATGTTCTTTATGGTGTTCTACATTTTAGGCATAGTTATAATCACTTTAGTAAATGTTTTTTGAGCAGGAGATTTATTCTTAAAAAATTATTCACGTGACTTTCTGTCCATTTGTTTAGCACTCTGCCGTATTGGTACGGTGCATGCAATATGATAAATGGATCTGGTAAGAATGCAACTATATAGAAATAATTTTTTTAACTAGTTTGCAATTGACCCTTTTACTAAACAGATCTTCTTGCGGATTTCTAAGGAACTAGCATATGACCTTTTAAAATGCTTTGGCCCCCAGCCCTGCACAGAATGGAGCTTTCAGTGCAGAGATAAGTTGCACATGACAAAGCCAGCATGCGCCATCTGCACATGAAAGCTATCTTTCCAAATATATGACCTTTGATTTTACATAAGTTACCTTAATATTTCCTCCAAATTCTTCCTGTTTTTTTTTCTTAAAGTTTTAACGGATAAACGAAGGTTTATAACGCCAGTACAATGTATTTTCTGCCGTAATCTAATTAGTACTGTAGGTATAACGAAAAGATAGCTTTCATGAGCAGATGGCGCATCTCTGCACTGAAAGCGCCGTTCTGTGCAGCACAGTGTGTGCAGGGCGGGGGGCCACAGCGTTTTAAAAGGTCATATGCTAGTTCCGTAGAAATCCGCAAGCGGATCTGTTTAGTAAAAGGGTCAAATAATAAATTATAATAATTTAAAACAAAAATGATCATTAATAAAATACTAAATTTTCCGCTTATTAATATTGATATAATTACGCATCCGGATGCAGCATTGAAGTGGCATGCTGCAATCAATAAATAAAATTAATAAATATAGTCTTCAAAAAATCGAAAGCGTCGTATAAAAAATAATATAGCGGGTATTCTGGTTAACATCGCCTTAATAACATAAATGTCAAATTTTTAGATGGGACAATGTACAATGGAAAAATAGATCCGCAAGATAGGGTTTACATCTTCGTATCGGATATCTGCAGGTAAAAACCAATTTTTGTGACTTTTCAAAAGCTACAAATGCCACTTTAGAATTAAAATTTAAAACAGGCTTGTCCGTTCTTGTAAGAAAGTACACAGGCAAACTGTTTAACGAACTATCAATATAAGAAACAATTCGCATATAAGCCCACCCCCTTAAAATTTTAGATTTATGACCATTCGGACCCCGGATTTCGGAATTTCGTATTAAAAGGCTTCATGTTAACATGTATTACAAGCACAATGAAAAACTATTTGCTATAGTCAGATTCAATACTTAGTTGACCGCAAGATGATTTAAAATAGATAAATATCATTTTTTTTGTTTCAATACTGGAACAGATCCATCTACATGGACTATGTTGAAGAAATGTCGTACGCGGGGTTTGATGGACATAGATTCAGATCGGATGGAAGATTGTTTTCCGATCCAGGATCGAATCCAGACAACAAATGTTTTTGTGGACCAAGTGGCAGCGACTGCTATGCCGCTGGCCTAGTGAATCTTCAACCATGCAAAGGTTAGCTGATGGTCAAAATCGATCGAAATTAATGATGAGAAATTGTTAATAACCATTTATAAATAACTACACAGGGGCCCCGATATTTCTATCGCACCCACATATGCTTTATGTGAATGAAACGGTACAGAATCAAACAACGGGACAGCAACCAGATGAAGCGCTTCATAGATCAGAAGTCAATATTGAACCAGTGAGTTAAAAAAATTGACATTGCAGAATTGTTCATATCTAAGTATATGATTACACTCGAGAATACATCATTTTATTTCAGTATTCTGGAATGATGCTTTACATTCACATCAGATTTCAAATAAATATCAAATTGAATAAAGTGAAACAAGGGTAAAATACATAATTCACTTTCTTCCCATTCTTAACAAAAAATATGGTCGATTTTATATTATATTAATAATCATTTTGTTTAATTTAACTATAGAAGAAAAGTCTTCGAAGAACAGATGCTTCCAGTTCTGTGGCTTGATGAAGTAAGTGATTTTGGTCAACAATTTCTTACTGGGTGAAAATTTTGTTGCATAAAACTATGATCTGCTGTGATTGTACTTTTAATAGAGATTTTGTAAACTTTTTTTAAATTTTTCGTTGGCAATATTCAGTATCACTTAATTACATAATAAACTTTCATAGTTTATTAATAATGAAGTGTGTATATCATACTTGTCCTCAGACTTTTGCAAGTGCCAGCTGCACCTGGGAACAAACTTACCGTAAACAATTCAAATAACTTTGTGGGTACATGTAATGTGGCAACTAATCCTTGATAGGCGCCAGGGTCCAATTTCAATTTTTGTATAAAAACTATGTAAACAAATGGCAGCCGAGTTGGGCAAAAATTAGTTGCAACTAAATTGCCAACTAATTTTTACCCTTGCTTAGAGAAAACTGGCTCAACGGGTTTTGAAATTGAACCAGTTTTCTCTATGGACAAAAATTAGTTGGCAATTTAGTTGCAACTAATTTTTGATTAACTCTGAATGGAGCAGTTAGCAACAAAAAGTTCCTCTACGTTTCCTCTAGTGAGGACGTAACTTTATATAAGTTTGTTTCCAGAAACATAAATTTATGCAATTTACACGAGTTTAACTTGTTTATGGAAACAGACATTTCATTTCCATTCAATTCTTTACCCTGTAGTCAATACATGTAGTACCATTTGGCAGGGGGGATCATTATACAAATTAAGTCAAACTAAGCAGTCTTGTCTTCATAATGGACCCCAACATCACAATCCTCTAAGCCACCTTGCTTGGTAGGCTACATGTTCTTACATAAGTTTGTTTCCAGAAATAAGGGACAACAATTAAGAACAAGATTTGTGTTTCCTTCAGGTCAAAAAATTTGTTTTCTGTTTTCCTTGTTAAATTCCATATCCCAGATATGAAGAGACGCAGAGAACAAAATGAACCTTTTATAAAGTAAATGTGCTCTAAGATGCGTTTAAGACCCGTATTCAAAAGCGATAAACAATATCCATAATACTAAATTACCATTAATTTGATAAAACTATTATGCTCATTTTCACAAACAGACTGCCACAATTGATGATGCAAGAATAGATATGCTAAACCACGACCTTTTCATGCCAATGAACATTGCAAACGCAATGCCAATACTAGTTATGTCTTTAGGAGCAGCTGCATCTGCAATTGGAATTACGTGCATGGTATCTCTTTTATGGACATTTGTAAGTATTTTGATAAAAAGGACAATGAAACGACCATAAATGAGTCAGGGATAATTTCTAAAAACATAATTTAAATGTATTTTCAGAAACGAAAGGAGCAAGAGAGAAAGCAACTTGGAGATGATGAATCCATCTATTAGAAATTTAACAGTGAAGCTTTATGATGCAGAGTGAAGTTCTGAACCGCACCATTATTACTTAAAATTACGCTGTAACTTTTCGTGTACACAACTAATTGCAGACTGCATTTCATGAAACATCCTGCAACCAGCCATTAAATATGGTTCAACTTCCTTGTATTGTTATGATTCTGTACCGGCATGAATGACCGTGGTAAGGGCCTCCATAAACTAATAAACATGGTTAACTTACAATGTATAGTCTCGTTACAAATTATCTACTGTAGAACTAATTTATGTATTGTGTTGCACAACTGATGTTCAGTCTTACAAGTATTTGTACAGATGAGATTAAAAACAGATTTTAGCTTTTTTCATGTTTTTGTTTATTATAGCAATTACTACTAAATATTATCACAATATTTCTGCACCTTTTACCTTTGCACACATTATGTGAGTTGCATGCAAATTGATTAAAATATTACGATCAAATAATTTTAAAAAACAAAGCAAAGGGACCATAATAATGGCACATAGGAAACTTTCGCTAAATTTAGACAACTAGCTTAGCTAGATACACTTTAGACATAAAAATCTCATATTTGGGAATTCCTTCTCAAAATTTAAGGTAAATTCGTTGATCATTTAAAATCTTAACTTTTAATTTAAACAGAAAGTTAGAGAGTCTAGATTACAAATATGCCAATTTCTACATACAAAAATGAAATTTTCATCATAATTTTAAAATCGCTGGACATTAAACTTTTAACACGTTAAAATAAAGAAATTGAGAAGGAACTTACATAAAACACACCATACGCTTGCCTATGACAAACCAGGGAAATGCATTCTATTCACATAAATAGGTTACGTACCTGAAAAAAATAAAGTCCGTGTAAGCAAAAAATTATTACATAAAAAGATAACAGATCATTACAATGAATTTTAACAAAAAAAACGTCTGTTAATTGGAGTAATGAATCAATGTTAATGACATGAACGAAAAGAATTAGCATATCTTTCAGGGACTTTAAAAGGATGAACATTCAGTATATTCAACAACTAATACACTACGACAGGTAAAACTTTTTCCATAGAAAAACCAATGTGATCCGATATTTTTTCAACTGCGTTGTATTTTTCAAAACACTCTTGATTAAATTTATTTTAAATTTCGAATTTTCAAATGTTGTTTACATGTATACCTAATATGTTAACTCTGGTTGGCACCAGAATCTAAACATTAAATTCATGCATGTTTCATGTACACCTTATTCACCTTTTTTTTAAAATAATCTTCAGTATGAAACAAAGTTTGCGTACATGAAACCGTCAGAAACCACAAAGTAACCGTAGCGGAATTTTCCATTTGCGACGTCATGTCAGTGCTGAATAGTTTCAGATTTTAAATAACAGAACATACTTTCAAAATTTGTTCGAAATGCAAGTAACTGCATGATAATTCCAATAACGCAATTAAAAATGAAATGCATTTTGATTACATAAATATCCCTACCATTGGTTTGAATCCTGGTGATCAAAAAATGACCACTTACAACATCATTCACTAACATGTTGAGGCGATTCCATCAACGATTTAAGGGTTGGATTGGGAACGAACACCATCCTACGTCGAAGTTCATCAGGAATGTCATCAAGTGAGTTAACACACTGCACCAAAGGATGTTTTGAAGCAGATGTTGGAGTAAATGGCACTGAGCAAGACGAGCGACGAGTTCGCCTCACTGGGGTAACAGTGACAAGAGTGTTAGAAGTTTTTCCACTTAAATCAGGCCACAATCTGTAACCAGCACAAAATTGGACGTGTTTCAGATTTTCGAAATTTACCAATAACTGTCAAACAATTTTAAAACGAATGAAGCTAATGTTCCAAAAAGTTCATTTCAGATGAAGAACAATACACATAAAAGTAAATATTATCAGCATACTTACTATTTTTACAACATCGTATTTGTTATCTTAGTCTAGATTTTGTTACAAAAAACATCTGCACACATTCAAACGCTAGTTTGATTCAGTTATTAAAATAAGATGACTATCAAGATATTATTCGGAACAGCTTTCCAGGCTGTGATATTGATAAGTTTAAAAATAATGCAATAAATGCAACGAAAACTTACTCACCTTTTTGAGACTGGAGTTTGATCTTTAATCATGTATTTAATTAGCATCGAAGAATAAGCATTTTCAGCATTCATAGCAACATCAGATTGTCTCTGTGGTTTTGAAGTAGCGATCCCTTCGTTTGCTAATTCACGGGTCTTTTTGGACAATTTTGCTTGCATATTAAGGATATTATCCATTGGCTATAAAATAAAAATTAATAAGCAATATTTAGCAATTAAAAAATGAGCAAGAGAAAGTGAATAAAAAAGACAATATTTATAGACATCATAAGAATGAATCAACAAAAACAATAGGGAGGTCAATATGCTAACCCTTGTAAATATAAAAAAAAGTCGTGCATTTTCAAAAGCATCACTCCAGAAATCATAACTCGAGTGACTTACCTGTGCACTGCAGTTGGCTCCAGCTACCAGTAAATCCAAAGCTTCAGCCACATCATTGCCAAGTTCAGAGATCTTCGCTCTACATTCCCAGTAGGCTGCTAACTTACAAACATTTTGAGTTTTTTCAAACATAGCATCCAACCATTGAGTGGCCTCTTGGAGCGAGTAAGAGTTATCCAAGAGTATGCTCAGATTTGAGAGAGCTTCTTCAAATCCTTTTATCTCATCTTCAGTTTCTGTTTCTTGATTTTCATCGGGCTGATTTTCAGGCAAGGTGGCTTTTTGCTGAATATTCAAAATAAAAATTTCGTTAAAACTGCTAAAACTACAAAGGATAGCAGACTCGTTATTAAGAAATGAAGAACATCTCTCAATTTAAAGGAGGATAACATTAACCCCACAATGCCACACAACTAGGCAATTTTAAGTCACAACAATTTAAATCTTCTACTGGCGCTTTTCATTCTTTGTGACTGCTAATGACAAATCTTCTTTGTCATTTTCCCTGAAAATTTTTTCTTTACAATACTAAAATTCCACATAGATTTCGCTAGCATTTTTCCACAAATAACTGCACATTGCCCACAATGTAACTAACAAATATAAATAACACAAATTGGCCATTACCTTAGCATTCAAAGGTGATTCGCCATTATTTCTTATACGTAGTGGAGTCCTTCCGGCAAGCCATGTATTCTGATGATCGACTGAATTGTGGGAAGCATTACGGGTTGGTGTTTCAAATGAAGGAATACTTGGCGTGACTCCGAGGGACCGAGCTCGCACTGGCTGCTTTCTTTTCATCTGAGAGAGTTCCATGTCAAAGCAGTGCAGGTGCCGAAAAGCCGATGGGGTTTGACCCTGGGACTCTAGCCATGTTGACAGCCTTTTCCTATTAAGTAAACAATTAGGTTTTGTGGAATCAATTCATTCACACACACACACAATATTCTTTAATTACCTTAGAGATGGGCTTCCACAAGATCTGTCATCATTAACTGGAATTTCAAAAGCCACACTTTTTCGATTTGATGATTTTACTGCGGTCTTTAAGATGCCTACAAATAATTAGAAAATTACAAACATTATTTCATTCTTGAGTCTTGAATTTCTCACGGTAATATAGACCAGTTTTGAGCAAACGTCAATTTTTTCCCAAAGGCATTTTCTCTTTATATTAGCTTTCCTTTTATTAAAATAAAACCAGTCTTGCTCATTTATTTATGAATTTTTGTATTACTGCGGATTAGAAATATGAAATTTTGTTCAACATTTACAATTATTCGATTTCCTGGCAATCTTTGCTTTTGACTCATCGCAACCACCACCACCGGCCAGAGGCAAACAAAATTGTAGACGTTTGGCATTGGATATCTTGTCATCAACCTAAATAAAAAAAAATATTTGCATATTTTTTATAAATTTCCAAGTAACCGCTTAATGTAATATTTGATGATGATCTACAAAACATGTTGAACAAGTCCTGGATTCCAAATACATCATAAAACGACCATTACCAAACAAATATGAAAATACGTTTTCATTAATTGTTTTACTAAAATTTAAATTGAACATCAACTTCAGGATATGTTAACCCACAGTATACAAATGGCTAAAATATTTGTAGTGTTTGTCATGTGTCAGTTAAAGAGCTAAGACATTAATAGGAACAGTGGCCATTTATTGGTAAATGAAGATTAAACTAGCAGAAAAAATACATACCAATCAACATAATGCAACAAAACAAAAAAATAGTTAATATTCCGACCTTTGAAAAAGTGTTTGAGATAGACTTTGGACGAATCCCAGTAAGACGTCTTGTAGCTGGCTGCGACTCAACACTTTGTCGAATCGGAACCCTTGGTTTTGGTTTTCTTTCTGTCTTTTTTACCACTGTAACATCAGTTGTCTTTGAATGAAGTGCAAAATTTGTATGGCATGGTTTTGTAAACTGCGTGACATTTTTACTGCTTGGCTTTACTTGCGTTATAACTGTAGTGTTTGAAGGCTTTGTCTGTAGTGTAAATGTTTTATTGGATGATCTTGACTGAAGTCCAACAGTTTTTCGGGACACCATGGCAGTTGAAGAACGACTTCTAATCACTGGTTGATCACGTTTGGAATTCTGCGCAGCCCCTTTAATTGTAGTCTGGCTAGTTGAAGTGGAAGCAGCTAAAGTGCCGCTATGATTCTCTCCCATACTTTTATGATGAATTTGGCTGAGCGACATTTGCATTTTATTGACGGTTATCCCTTTAACGACGCCACTAGCTACAGTTTTTCGTTTTTCTGCCATTATTTCTCCAGGACTATGTTTAGAGTGTACCTAATAAAAATGTCAGCAGAATTTTGTGTTTTTAGCAAAAGTTTGATCAGTTGTTCATTTACATATAACTTAAGTAAAGTTCATATGCGAAGTTCCCCCATACAGATTGAAATACCATATGACTAGGTGGATCCTCTTTGACAGATGTGTGTGGACCCTCAGACGAACCAAATATTCCCTTTTTTAAGAAACTTGTTGTAGATCTCCCTTTAATAACCATAGTTTGTCTTCTTGTTATCACCGCAGTATTCTGGTTTTGGATATCAGGCAGTGTCCTCTTGAATTCAGTCGGTTCTTCTATAGGCAGTTTCTTAGGAGGAAGCGGAACCTTTGGCTTTTTTGAAATAATCGTGGTTTGTCGCCGTACAAAACCTGAATTGTTTTTTTCTTTCATGGAAATCATAGATATAGTTTGCCTCCTGAAATATATATTTAGAGCTAAGAACCTAGCATTGCAAAAATTAAATCCTGTGAAGAACATACTGCAGGATTAAGCATGGCTGAAACTAAAACTGAAAACTATTGGTACTTATCTATTATATCGACTACCGAGCCCAGAGAGCATAGAAGCTATGCAGGGAAACGTCTATGTAAATGTGATTTCCAATGTTTTATCACATAAATGGGGTCTCCGCCCCCTAACTCCCGTGAAGGGGGGGCTCACGCCCCCCTTGGACCCCCAAAGTGGGGGCCTGCAGCCCCCACACCCCCGCCGGCCTAACCTAACCTAACCTAAACTGGTAAAAATATATTTAAATTGAAACCTGGGAAGAAATTGGTACGTTATGGTACATTTACATTGGAATTCAA
>JAQGBX010006679.1:0-12209 GCA_034698745.1 Megaphyllum sjaelandicum
TCCCCCTTTCACGTAAAAAACATTATTTTCAACGTGCTAACATGGCGCCGAATTGTTTTAACCATTATAACCATTTTATGACCAACATTATACTCGGCGAGCATGTCCATAAACTCAAATACACGAATTACAACTCTATAGATTAGTTTTGTTTCTCTATACTGTACTAATTGAATAGTACAGTTGTCATGCAATTTCTGCGCGTGATCAACACATTAACTTTGAATATTTAGTAGTTACTGATTCAAGTGCATGTTTAGTTTAAGAATTCGTGATAATACACACAGTACATGTATCATGTCCAAATTCGAACAAAACTAATGTCTAAATTAGTGAGCATATTTAGAGACTTGAGTTGTGATAGTTTTTTTAAATTTTTTTAAATTAAATTACACAAAATCCATTGTATTGTATTAAAGTTTAGGAATAAATTACGCTAGGCGGTGAATTTCTGCTAAAAAATATAAGCCTAGCTACCTCAAGAAACGTGCTCACTTTTCGTAGGTTTTATATGCATTAATTCAGAAGTAATAAAATACAGGAAAAATAATCTAAATATAGGTTATATCGCAGTTTGATGTCGAAAATACGGACTTTAATATGCTGAGTAAATTTTAATTTAATATATACAGTTTATGTAGTTTTTTTGTTGAGAAAACACAAATCTGGTGTTTTTTTTTTATTTTTGGGGAATCAAGGTGAGGATCACGACTATTGCGTACTCTATCTGAAATTGAAACAGTTTTCAAAGATCATAACCTTGCTCTTAAAGGGTGGTTTTCGCGAAATAATAAAATCCTACCTATATATGCAAACTTAATGGATGTCTTTATATGAACGGACCAAAGGTAATTACTCATTAAAAGTGTCTGACCTAATCTTTTTAACAGCCTTCAAGAAAATGTTACCTTGTCAAGTGGCGTGTTTGAATTACAAATACTTGTTTTACATCTTGTAACTACGGTGCTCTATGGCTATCTCATTTTCAAATGACAGCTCTAAATTAAAGCGAAATTGCCAAATTTCGTGTATTTCTAATAAAAAATAGCCGCGTGAATAAAGCTGATTCATTCGAAATCAAAGGTCGGTCTAAGGTGTTCCTTAAAAAGGAGTTTCCACCAAACTGCTCTCAAGATTAAGGTCAAAAGGTGTACTTTTTTCGTTGTAAATTTTTCGTATTAAATTTTTGTATAGCGGAACTAGCTAATATAAAACACGCACGTCTTAAACATAAAATTACGTTTTAATGACAGCGTGATGCAACTACAGTAAATTGTCTTCATGCTTCACACCGTTGCTTAAATATTAAAAAATTAAAATTGTGTCAAATTCTGAATATTCTAAAAAGTAAAAGGAGAGAAACCTATCAAATCTATACATGTACATTATACAGTGTGCAATGTACTATATATGGCTGCGATCACGTTGGACTTTTTTTCCAGTCCCTTGCCACTGGAAAACCAACAACAAGGTGAGGCATACGTTTTTGAAGTCTTGTTACGCCTCCTGCCTGCAATATTGAAGATTTAACAGACGTATGACTCACCTTTTAGTTGGTTTTCCAGTGGCAGGCGACTGGAAAACAAGCCCAATGTGAACGCAGCCTTAGGGTACGTGCACGGTGAAGCTTGTTCCAGTCGCTTGAAAACCAGTGTCGCTTAATGGTAAGAGTCTGCAATGCCACTACGCGACACTGGTTCGAAACCGGTTGGCAAGCGACTGGAATAATCTTCACCGTGCACGTACCCTATGGGTAAAATATTTCTTTCAATCCAGATACACATGCTTGATTCTCTTTATTGTAGCTAGATGGCGCTTGGCACGTACATTGAGAATAATCGTCAATTAGACAACTGGTGCAAACTCACGTGCTCACGTGAACAAAACTACCATATAATTGCTTTAGTATTGGCGATTACCTTGGAAGAGTTTCTCGAACCAGTTAATGCGTTGCTATGGCAACGTGCCTTCACATCTTTCAAATTGCCCAACTAGATAACTACCAATGCAAACTGATACTGATACCAATATCTAACTATTGGCGCCATGAATTTGATAACAGCAAATTTCCAAGAAAATGTTATATTTCTTACCAGTTTCAAATTAATTACTTAGCATATGTGGAATGGTTATGGAATGGCAATAACTAAAGTTTATCATCGCTTTTTTTCTACAAGGGTTTCGTACCCTTCAAACATAACACACATGTAGGAAGCAAGTTCATTTTGATTTAGTTCTTATCTTGGTCATTGACGTCCTTCAGAGTGTTAATTAGAATGAATCGTCCAATTGATTCATTACATTTAACGCGGCAGTGTGTACATCTGAACATGTGCAGGTAAAACGATGACCGTCTCCAAGAAGTTGTTGACCAAACCATTTCCGTTCTTTTTATGCTTTACTGTATAGTTCTCACACAACGCAGTTAAATCTGTTTGCATATTCGATATCATGTTTACTCAAATTTTTTATTTCATATCGAGATTGGTTTAGGATTAATGTTTTCGTTTTGCGGCGGAGGGCAAATCAGACATTCGCCGGTTGTTTCCAGTTCGGCTGAATATTAGCACCTAACACGGATATGGCACACACGACATCAGCATGAAAAAAATCATAAATCAAGGGTTGCATTTGCATATATGAATACACGCCCACTTGAAATGATAAATAAAAAAATCCTATATGCATTAGATTAAAACACCTTTAATAGTGAAATGCATTTTAAATACATTATTAAATAATTGTGCAATTAGCATAAATTTGATAATGCATTCCGAATTGTATCTTTAAGATGTTCCTACCTTAATTGAGTGATTCATTGTAGGTGCACGTGCATTTTCTAGGTAATTAACAACTATGTATGTACTAACACCTAGAGAAACAATGTCGGATTCGTCAGAAAGATAACAACATTGAAGTAATAAGTGAGCCTTATCTGTTACTATACAGTGCATACGTGTGCATTATGTGAAGCTAGGTCTGGATCGTTACATTTCTTCATAGTATGGGGCATAGTAGAAATAAAAATGGAAAATATATTTACATCAAGTTCATGATTAGTTGAATTTTTAAAATTTTCAACTGTAAAAATACATAAACGTTTTTTATTTGCTTGAATTATGGTTTAAGGCCCTAAAATCCCCTTTAGAATTGATAATGCACTAAATGAGGCCAATAAATGAGCTGTTTCTGATATTATTTCCAGCGTAATCGGATAATTTCAGTTTTGTTTGAATGAGGTTTATTCATTTGCAAATTTGATATCATGCGAAATTTCGTAAAATATAAGTATTAATTTTGCTCGAAACATGCGCTTGACCGCTTACAAGGTATAAAAGGCTTTGACGAGTTATATTCTTGATTAAAGTGCGTGTCTTGATCAGTTTTCTCTCCCATTGTACTTGTACTTGTATAGAATTAACATTTGTTTGCAGTTAGAATTTATATTCCAAATTTTAAAAAAAAGAACACATCTGTAGAATAGTATTGTTTCATACAATTTCACTAACACGTACTTGTAAATTTATTGGCATTGGTCATTTACTAAAATCTACTTCTCCAACTCAGGTGGATTATACAGTACTTGAACATATACAGTTGATTTCCTTGACACTTGACTCTGCATGTGAAATATGGGTATTAACACTAGCTTTCTTAATTTCTCTTGCCTGCAAACGGATTTTCCGACTATTCATAAATTGAGAGCAAAAATATTATTCTGTGGATATTATTTACAGAATAAGATGCAAATTTGTCTCAGCCTCTAATATTCATGTACATTATATTAAAATGCCATTTCAAAAAAATACATTAGTGAAAGAGTGGTAATTAGACGGTCACAATCTACTTTTTATTTTCCCTGTATCTTCTTTTCAATTTTTTGTGTGGCAATACGTGCGTAAAGTAGAAGTTTGCTTGAACTTATACATGATTTCACTTATCGAATTTTGCTTCACGACATTGCAATATGGTCTGAGATAAAAATAATTTAAAATGTGTAAAAATAGAATGTATAATTTACGTACTTTACTTGCTACACCAGGAGAACCTTTTTAGGTACTTCGAAATAGAATCGCAAAAAAGGTTCTTTTTCAAGAACCTTCTAAAAGGTTCCAAATACACAAATAAGGCTCAATGCACTGAACCCTTTTAAGGGTTCTTAGTATATGTAAAAGGCTCTTTATACCGTAAATTGAAAAGGTTCAATACATTGAACCCTTTTAAGGATATTTTTTGAAAGACAGTTTTTATTGGAATATTTCAGTTCACGAAATGCTGATCAGTATCATCCATTTGATCGAAAACGTTCACATTTTGGAACAAACATCCAAATGTAAGAAAAGTCTCGCTAATTTATTAAAATCTGAATAGGCACGTGATTGCGTGTGCTTTCGTCCTAAAAAATCTAGTGCTATAAGCGAAATTGGGCACAATAATTGGATCTAACCTAACCTGAACTACACTGTAACCTAAAACGTTTCATTTCAGTTTTTACTGTACACCATAGCAGTTGTACATATGAACAGAACTACACATTTTCAGGACGATAGCAGCTATTCAACCGAATAAAAGTTCGTTTTCACATCGAAAACATTGCAATGGAGTGAACTGAAAAAATCAAAATAAATTACCTTAACATTGATTTTATTTTCGAAATCCAATTTTCTCGAGCTGTAAAGAAACTGCGCGCAACAGCTTCCACGTGGTGTGACGACACTCCTGAAAAGGTTCCTCTAAGAACCTTTAGAACTATGGAACCTTCCTTTAAGAACAGTTATGGTGATGTGGTCGCCATTTTTAGTTGAGGTGCTTTTTTGAAAAAAATGGGCGGATTTTTTCAGAAGAACCTCGAATGAACCAGAATTTTTTTAACCCGATCAACCTACATTAAGTTATTGATCTGCCATTTTAAAACGGTTATGACGTAAATGGATCTCATGAGAGGCCAATATGTTTAAGATCAGGTTTCCCATGGCGCCATGTGTTTGACGACTTATTCGTATGCAAATTTTAGATTTTTTATTCCGTAGTGGCAGTAGCGTCATTATTTTCCATTTGGACAGCAGAAAATTAATTTTTATATTTGATTGGCCTCTTTAAATCTGTAATTTACAACGGACGTACTTGATATAACTGATGTAAAATATGATAATTTTTAATGTTTAAATTATCAAAGGATAAAGAACCTCGTATACAAAAGAGGTATTACTTTTATTATTCGTGTCGTGAAATTCACGAGCACTTGAATAATAGGAATAAAGCAGCGGAACCTTGAATTTCTAAATACAGATACTTGTAGTGGAAATCTTAGTTCGAACCGAATCAGTATTTCAATGTATATAAATAATGGTTTACTCGTACTTCATGTCTCGTTCAATTTGTGTAGTGTTTCATGAAAAGCATGCATGCATGCATTTTCGAGCAGATGCTCCTGAACCGTTTTTGGCTAAGATGATGAGAACTATTTATAGCCCAAATACTTACTGATAACATTATATTTACTGAAGTACAATAATTTTAATTTGACGCTGTAATCATTGTGTTACGAAACAGCAGTTAATTTAGATCCTATTATCTTTCAAAACTGGGTAATGCTATTGTGAATTTAAAATGGGATGCAATGTAAAGGCGGATTTCCCGGTGCGAGGAATACCTGTAATTATACTGTACATGTATATGCAAAACTTTCCCTATATTAATGGTCAGATTCACGCATCATGAGAAAAAAAATTTCAAAAATAAATTAATGGGATGGTTATGAAGAGGTTTATTTCAACTTGAATTACGCCAGAATGCTCTGTTTTTTACTCCGATTTATCAATGTTGCTTTACGTGGATTAGGCTATCATCACACGAGACCCGCCATCGATGTTGCACTCTTGAGGTGTCCGCCAAAGGAGAAGCGTCAAAGAACAGTTTTGATGAACATGGTCATTATCACGTAGCAGTTGTTCTCTTATTCCGAGAACTTAATTGGTACGTGCTAATCCGTGCCAATGAAATGCAATTGTTCTTTATGTGCGGAGAAAAGATGTTTTTCTGTGAATGGCAAATGATGTTTACACATAAGCGATTATTTTTATGTCCCTCATCAACCATTCGAGACCTATTAATTTAATTGCAGAGTGAAAGGAAATTCCTAAATTTATTTGTAATCGATAACCGAACAGACAATTGAGGTTTTTAACACCTATTTGTCTGGCTCACCCATGTGCACGTATGGGGGTAGACCAAAATGCCCTCTCCTCGAGTCCCATTTGAGGGAAATGTAATTCGATGAGGGCAACCTTATCCCCAACGATTCGGATTTTTCGTCAAAAGGCACGAACATTCTGTGTGCCTTAAAAAAAAAAACAACATGAGAAAAAAACAAAGCTTTGGAACAGAAACCTCTTACACACTACGCGTTCATGCACCGGTGACGTCATCGCTTTTAATAATCGAAATAGGTTTGCTTCTGATATCGTATATAAACGGCGCTGAAAACAAAAAGTTTTAGACCCAAGACGAATTCAGTGGAGATTACTTCTAGCAACTTCTGTCTTCTTGTTGGTGCACGGGCATCAGCCTGCTGCTGGGAAAACACGCTGGACAGGGGAACAACAGAAGTCGAGCAAAACGTGAATTTCGAGTTAGCTCAGTGGTGAAAATTACTTCAGTCATTTGCTGGCTAACAAGTAAACGTGCAGGAATAAAAGCAGTTTGGAGGTAAGTTCGATTTCTTTGTTAACTAGTAACTTATTGAATATGCATACACCCCCTTCCTCTCCATTGAAGCTAGACATTGACGATTTGCATTTCTATAATGTAGTTACAACCAAACCAAAAATGTGTAAGCAAAACCACACAATCAAATCGACCATCTTTTTGAAAAGATTTTAGAATTGCAAGTTTGTAGCCGCCATCCTTTGGGAGATTCATAATTATGTGTTTGTTTAGCATGACGTAAACACTTTCATGATAAGTTGACTTTGATGATGATACATTTGACTAAAATTAATAATGCTAACTATGTTTTTAACTAGGAAAGCAGTAAGTTCAATTTGTCTTATCTAAAAAAATAGCAATACCAATCATGTGCGGCAATATGCTTTAAGCACGAAAAATTTGCTGAATTATTTGGTCGTAAACAGATTTTGTGACCTTTTTCAAGGCGACAGTTAGTCTTAGTTGTCATTGTTGAAATGACATTTTGCTATCATACAGCTCTAACTATAGCGTTCACGTGGATGTCTTTCATTTAAAAGCAATCAGTAATTTATATATATTACATGTATAACAATGTAGCCATTAAATAATTAATATTATATATTCATTCAGTTAATGTTGTTACACATAACGATAACACAATATGAATAATTGAAACTCAGAAAGTTAAGAAATGCTTTTTTTGCGTGTAAAATTCAAATACTATATTAAAAAAACGTTAATAGGTGATATTGCAGACGATTTGATATTTGCAAAAGAAAAGTTATTTATAATTTAAAAAAAAAACTTTGAAAAACCCTATCTGCATAATTCATAACGATTTTTACAAAAAGTAGAAAGTAGTTCATTAGGAAAACAATAAAAATAAAAATGTGTAATAATTGTTGTTAAAACGGTATAGTTTCCGATTACAATTTATTCCAATATCATTTCATTAATATTTTAGTCTGTTCTTTTGAATGCTAATGATGAATCTAAAAGTAACTAAGCACAGAATTAATTAATTTTGAATTGATATAGCACAGAGGTTACATAAAACCCTATGAAGTTCCCATCATTATTGTGCAGATGACTTATCAGTGACATTTAACGATTTCATTTTAATTTTCAGAATAAAGGAAGATAACAGTTGATCGCTGAAAGCGTCTTGAAGAATGCATGGAAAGCAACTAATTCCTGTAATTATTACTGTGGGATTATATTTCGTTACGAACGCAAATCCGACAACGATGTCTGTCATTGACGATTTGGACGGTGCTTGCGAAGTCAGAAACCAACTGATAGAATACAATGTCAACGGACATGTTGCAACGATAAACGTACCAGAATGCGTGGTATCAACAGCCTATGTTATCAGGTACTATACCTTTCGTCTATTCGTCTATACCTTTACTGAAAAATGCCTTGTTAACGCATACTGAGCATCATTAAGGAGATCGTAATAAGGGACGTCAAAATCTGTTCATTTAAACTGTGGTTTCGCAGACATAACCTGTCATCAGAAATAAGATCTGAAGTTCATCAAAGTTTAGATTAAATATGAATGAGAGGTTGCTGCCTCGTTTAGCGGGCAATTCCCCGTTATAAGGTAAATTATCTGAAGGTCTTTTTAACGTAACACAGCGAGAATGCTTGGGAACTCAAAAATTCATTAGTTTTAGATGAAAATTTGTAATATCCTCATTCGGAATTAGTGTTAAACGAAGAGGTTAACATTATTCGTCCATATCCTAAGATGGGGACTGGAAATGAAGTCCGTATTGCCAGAAATTCGTATAAAACGAGTTCTTCTTGATGAGGTTTCATTGTACAGTCCACGTAATACAAATTGTTTAGATTGTTTTCACGGATCTAAGGCCACACAACTTAAAGAATATTGGTTCATAGTTTATTTGTAAGAAAACATTTTTTCCCAAGAAATTGAGCAGTTGAGCAAATATTTGATGTAGGTATATGTAATCGGAAACAGTAATCATAGTGACCGACTTAAAGTAATAAACAGTGTTACTTTTCAATATAAGCTTCTTCATTAGTTAATTTGATAACTATAAATATTTAATAGCACCATTAAATAACCGTAGACGAATGCCTATGCAATATCTACTGTAGATACTGCTTTCTACAGGTAGTCTTATGGCATATTCACGTGAAGAATAAAAACACGACATAAAACACGTGAAAATTCGCGTAACTTATGCATCTCACTGAAATATCATTTACTTTTAAAGTATAATATTGTCATTATGCTTTTTATCGCAGATTGGTGCAACTTTTAACACGGTAGCACGTGGCTCAGAGCCATTTAGAATTTACTTGTTTCTTTACGAGATGATTTTAAAAACTATTGGGTTGGAATATACTGTACATGTACGTGCTCAAAAACTATATTTACGTCATATTCGATAAGTATAATGAGTACGTATTTCTTAACTTTATTTATTTATTAAAGACATTGTACAGTATTGTGTTAGTTAAAATTATGAAGAGATCTTGAAATCGTGCACAGGGATTTAGCATTCCATTGTTAGTTAAACGTCTTATTCCACCTTCGATGGCCTTATTATTATAACGTTAATTACTACTTAAAATGCTTGGACACGTGTTTCATATTTGAAAGTTTAGCATGTAGAATGAGCTATGGATACTCTTATAAATGTTGACGAACCCCATGAACTCCAGGGTGGCCACAAGTCAGGGAAGTCAGGGAAAAAAGTGGTCATGGAAGTCATGGAAATGTTAGGAAAATTTGTCAGTGGTCAGGGAAATTTTCCCAAATAAAAGCAAAATGCTATCCCTGCACTCAGTCATCTAGTAGCGCCATCCCCAATCCTCTTCACCTAGACTTGTAACAAAATGTAGTGTTTTGCCAAGCTTCTCATTGCAATTGTTATTTTATTTTTCAGTATGTCAGGGAAATTGTTAATGAGCATTTTGTGGCCATCCCAAAGGGCATATCATATCAGATTTGTCCTGCTGTCACAAATATTTCCTCATATAAACCATAATTAATCAGTCAAAATAAATTTCGTTTCAAGTTTCAAGAACTGTTGCGAAATGATCTTGGTTTTTGTCACCTCCAACGTACACACCCATGTAATTATTAAAATGCGAAATATCGCATTATTTAATAGTTTCCCTCCGCGCCATAGAAACTCATGATTATCATCCAAGCGCATAATTAAATTGATAATGAATAAATTTTGTTTCAAGTTTCAAGAACTGTTGCGAAATGATCTTGGTTTTTGTCACTTCCAACACACCCATGTAATTATAAAAGTGCGAAATATCGCATTATTTAAGTTTCCCTCCGCACCATAGAATCGCATGATTATCATCCAAGCGCATAATTATTTAATGGGTCATAAACAAACTAGCATTGAATTAGTTTCTTGACCCGCAGCGATGCATTTTCGTGATTTAAAATCGGTCTCGAGTGAGCCGTATTGCTCGATTTTGAACATTGCTTAAGTCTTATCATCTAATTCAATATGGTGACATAATAAGGAAATCAAATGATAAACATGCTTACAATAGGTTATTTTTATTAATTACGTAATTACAGGAAGAGGATGATAACTTGAGTTAAGCAATGGATCGTAAGTGTGAATACCTGTGTCTGGAGGATTTCATCTTATATGATGCGCTATAAAACTTAATTCAGGGTTTGCGAACTTACACACGTAACGCCCTTTTACACCTCCATTCAGTCAGGTTTCTCTACCTTACCTCTGCATAAGTTTTATAACATACCTACTACTTATAATGCCCATAAGTTTCTATCTCAAGGTACATTTTAGTCAATAGATTTCAATTTTCAATCATTCAATTCAATTCTTTACCCTGCAGTCAGCACCTAGTACCATTTGGCAAGGGGATATGTATACAAATTAAGTCAGACTAAGCAATCTGGTCAGGATGGACCCCAGCATCTTAATTTAGTTATATTTCCCGTATTTGGGATTTGATCCAGGAGGATGGGATGGGAGGCAATCAGGGCCGATTTAATATAGGAACTATCTCAGCATTCACCTGAAGGAATTGTGGGAAACCATGAAAAACCACAATTGAAGAATGCTAGTAGCCTCTAAGCCATCTCTTTTTACAAATCAATAACATTTTTAAATTAAAATTATTGAAACCTTTGCACCAAAATTAACTCTTACATGTAAATTAACACGTACATTTTACATGTACCGAAAAGTAAAGTATATTTTCGATTTAGGAGGATTCCATGCGCAGTTCATATGTATTTGCAAAATTTACTGAACATTTTCTTAAGATCTTTGCGCAGTCTGTTTCCGAACAGGGCCTTCGAGCATAATGTTGAGGACAATTATTTCTAATGATCAGAAATACTTATAAGTTGCCAATCGCGTGATTAGTGATTATACTCTGTTTACGTGATACGCAAGGGGGATATAAATCCTAATGCTTGCGTCATGGAAAATACTTAAATTCATCTTAATTGAAATAAATCTATCGATAAATTATACTGTGGAACCCCATTAATTACCTATAATTGCCGGTTGTTTATCCCTTACAAATGCAATCGTTAAATTAGGATTAAACCAGGATCTATTCAACACTCTTTGACAAGCCCAATTAAGCGAATTAAGTTAGGAACCCAAAATATGGAAAGGTTTGATCGTACAAAAATTAGAACTATTATTGTTATTATTGCGGAACATTTCAAGGCAATACTTCAAAAGATTTATTCTACATGTAATGCGTTAGTTAAAATTGTGCAATACGTTATTGTCATCATGGGGTCGCGTTTGAAATGCACTCGTATTCTCGGAAGAACGAGAACTCAAATTATAAGAAAAATGCGTTAAAATGGTATTTTCGTAAACTATATGCACGTTTTGAAATACTTTAGAACCTTCCTTAAACGTTGTTATATATTTATTTTTTGCAGAAGCACAATTACATCAGATCCTAGTGAACAAGCCAGATTCATCGAATTAAATCACGGTTGCTGTTGTCAGGTGGCCAAATTTACAAAAAGGCAAATTCGGATAGGGCACATTATCCAAAAATACAACGAAATTGAATCGTGCGCGTGTAGACAGTGTGATTCGGAGGTGGCGGTGGATTCTCCGGTGCAAGACTTACCTGAGGCACCCAACTAACCTGGATTCTGTTCACCCAAATGGTGATTTTTTCCAGTCAGCTTTTGCTCGGTCGGTACCACACGGTTTTGCAGTGGTACTGCAACCTTACACGTTCGGAGATAAATTGCGGCCAGGCACTTTCGAAAACGCATTTTCGAAATTTGTAAATCTGTAAATTATGCTTCTGTAAATGTTAATAAATGTTCATTCTATTTGTTTTTTATTTGAGTTGTTTTCTGTTTAATTCTACGAAGAAGAGGAGATATTCGAACATATTTTGATCAATATTGCATTATCATCATTAACATTTGCAATAGGTGAACATCTTTCTATTCTGCTAAAGAAAAGATATCGTTGGAATCCTCAAGCTTGCGGATATTTCGTTCA
>JAQGBX010006680.1:0-12208 GCA_034698745.1 Megaphyllum sjaelandicum
TATCATTTTCACTTTGACCTAAACTTGCTGTATCATTTTCGTTTTGACATTGATTTCTTTGAATATTTTGTTCTTTTAATTAATTGTAAGCATTGCTGGTGTTTATTTGTAATTTGATTTGTAAGTAAATACACATTTCATTTTTATTGCCATCTAAACTGTATTTTCTTGTAAAAATAGATTTTCCCCTGCATACACAGTGGTTGAATGCAGGTGTATCATTTTCACGTTGAGCCACTGTTTGTCGGTAAATTATGTTCACTCTAATTAAACCGTGCATGCACTACCACCTTGACAGCCTTGTAATCAAACCTGTGATTACAAATGCAGGCCTAGTATTGAGTTACTGAGTTTACTCAAAGTATTGTACAATTAGTTAAAAGTTTGGGTGAAATTTCACCTCATACTATGTTTCATATGCTGAATGCATAGGCTATAGAATGAGAGATATCCATTTAAACCAAACTTGTCTTAATGTTTTTCCAAGGATGGATCGTGCAGCGAGAAAAGCAAAGATTCGGGCGAGGAAGGCTCATAGAAATACCCGAAGACCTCAACTAGTTTCTGCAGCTGAGCTACGATCTCAGCACAGAAATTCTTTTATGGAACTATTAACCAGTCTTAATGCAACTAACCCTAGTCGCTCTGCCGTTGGGGGGATTCCAACATCCATCGGCATTTCAAAGACACCCCTGCAGGACCTTACTAGAATTACCCTCCAAGACCTGCGCTTGGATGAAAGTGCGAAAGGAAAATTTCTGATACTGCGCGTGCTGGAACCAGCATACAAGGTTGTGGGCATCACCACTGTTGTTGAAGACCACGAAGGAAATGTGATCATGTTTTCCGCATACAATTACACCTCAGATCTGCGCCCCAACTTGACCGACATTTTCCCCGTGGGCACAATTTTCATACTCAAAGAACCATTCTGCAAGGTATCCCTTGAACAGTGCGCACTTGTCCGCTGTGATTGTCCATCGGACATAGTAGTTTTGCACGGCGCACACATGTCATTCGAACTGATAAGGGATATCACTTGGAAAAACGACTTATGCCTGGTCCTGGAAGACTATGGCGATATGGAAGCTAAACGCCTGCCACCAAAAACCCCACTCGCTTGGAAGGATCGTGGCAATGAGTTGTTCAATAAGCAGAAGTTTGAGCTCTCCACTCATTGTTATCTAATGGCTTTACAGGGACTCGCAGGGCTAACTGTCGACAAAGACAGTCTACTGCAAATTGTGCGCTTGAATTTGTCGGCGGTGTATTTGCATCGAGGATACTTCGAGGATGCCTTGGCATTCGCAGAATTGGTTTTGATAGTGGATCCTGAAAATCGAAAGGCCCTCTGCAGGGCTGGTCAGTCTTGCTACAACCTGAGAAAATTTAAAGAAGCTGTACAGCATTTTGAAAAATGGCAGAGTTTATATCCTAGGGACCTAGATGCCAAGAATGAGTTGCTTAAAGCAAAGGAACGCCTTAAAGAACAAGAAACTGGAGAGTTTAGCATTTATAAAATGTACTTAAATCGTGCTTTTAAATCACAGCAGGATATCGATTGCGCTGACTATGTCGGCCCTGTTAAAGTCATTGATGTGCCGGGGAAAGGCCGTGGCGTTGCTTGCTCAACAAATGTTGATCCAGGCACATTACTAGTTGTCTCCAAAGCGTTGGTATACTCAAGAGATCCTGAAAGTGTGGTCCACTTAGACAGTCTTCCTGGTGAAATGCATGATAAGAGAGGCAGGCTTGATCTCATTGCTCATCTTGGTCAAATGATTAAGAAAAACCCTAATACTTTTGGACCAGTTGTCTATGATCTGTTTGATGGAAACCATATACCTAAGGGTGGAAGTGTCGAAGGACTGTTCTGCGATCCCGAAACAAAAATGGAACTAATAATTGACGTAGAAAGAATCAGGAATGTTCTTGTAAATAACTGCTTTGGGGAGGTTTGTGATGATGAAAAACGCAAGTATGATGATTGCTTTAAAATGCCAAACAAACTCTGTGTTCACGATGAAAACGGAGGTGGTCTGTTTGCTTTACCATCCTACTTCAACCACAGTTGTCGACCAAATGCAGTTTGGCACATCTTTAATGACGTGATGTTCATTAGAGCCATCCAGTTCATCAAAGAAGGAGAGGAAGTGTTATTACCCTACTTTTCTTGGGAATTCAACTATCACAAAAGAAAGGACTTGTCCCAGAAACGGGGATTTGAATGCAGGTGTCCACTCTGCCAGGAAGACAGAAGCGTACCAAGGAAGGTGCGAGACAAGAGGGAAGAGATTGTTATGAACTTCAAGCAAACATTCGACAAGATTTCCGGTGAAAGTGCAATTCTTGCTCCAGGTGCTATTCACCGCACGATGCAGTGGATCTGTGCATTGAATGCTACTTACGAGGGTTCGGAATCTCTGAAAGCTGTGATGTCGTCAAACTATATGTATTTCTTGCTCGCCAAAGCTTATTCTATGGAGATAATGCCTATCCCTGTGAAAGTGAAGAAAGAAATTGAGTGCCACCAAAACACTTTGAAATTGTTTGGATTTGATCCGGAAACCATGGTCACTGCTTCTGAGCAAATAGAGCATTTGATAACACCAAATGCATACCTGGATCCCCAAGTTCTTTTTGCCATTTCCAAATTAGTCTTCCTTTACAATCGAATCGAACATGTTGAATATAAAAGTAAATGGGTGCAAGTTCTTTGTGCTTTGGAAAAAGCGTATTCTGGAGGCGACGTAAATGTAGTAAAATACAAGTATGAGCAAATTAAAGATCTAATTTGAATCTCGATGAAAATAATTTTGCATGTTTGCGCAGTTGTAATACATTGAAATGTTTTTGTTGACATTAATTCCAAAAACAATGTCTTGCAAGGCGATGTCTGCATTATTCCAAATAATCGTATTTTTTTTGCGATATTAAAGCATTTAGCATTATAATATTTTGTTCAAATAATGAAATCACCAAAGCTCAGTTTGTTTTGAATGTGTTTTTTTTTGCATATGATTTCAGATCTGTTATGACGTAAGAATAACTGTATATCACTTGAATCGCCTATGCATAGCCTACTTTTTTTTTGCAAGGAATGCAATAGAGGAAGTAGAATCGGACATCATATACTTTATTTAGTTTGTAAATTAAAACTGGTTTCCTACAGCAAAAACTCGTTATCTTCGGAACGAACTATCGTAATCTATATTTTGATGTTTTATTCTGCGATCGATATGATTATGTTTTACATCGCGAATCTTTTGTTAAATTTTTGATAAGTCTTTCACATGATATTAATTTTAATGTGTGCTTTTTTTTGTTCAAGTAAATCTTTCAATGAAACATTTCCTCGATTGATTGACTTTGTCTATGTTGCTTAAATTTTAAGAACCGTATTGGCAAGTTAAAGAAAATGTGTTTAAATGAGCTTCAAGCGTCAATTCTCTCTTGTCACATGCAAAATGAATGGTCTTAATCGACATTAAATCTAAGAAACAAATTTATTGTTTAGAAAAGCTGACTACTGGATATGTTAACCTTCAGTTTGGATGGGCAATTTCGTATGTCATCTTTTATGATTCAAAATTTGACACTTTTTCGGAAATTCAACTTAACTATAATTGGCTTTCAGTTTTCTGTGTTTGTTCCCTATTTAAAAGTTATCATTTGTATCCTATAGAACAAACCTGCAGCAGTCAACTTAAAACATGAGAGATGTTTGAAATATTATTGTTTGGAAACAGATTGGTGAAAGAGCAAAAGTTTGAATGCTATTAAAAGCTTATTGCTTAAATTCATTGATCTCTTTAGATTAAAAGTTTTGTTCATGTTTCAGGTCAATTGTTTTGGAAAAAGTTGTTGTCGGTCATGACATTATAATTTATATGCCTGTAGATATACAGCTTGATATGCACCCTGATAAGATACGATTAAAAACAAAGCAAGACATGTCAAAATTGTGTTAAACATGTTTTCCCCATTATTCTTAGGTGACTCGTGAATATACGGCACTGGCAGGAGCCTGCATCAGAAAAAAGGAATAATCATGCCGCAGGTATCGATTTCCGGGATAAACATAGATTTTCCATTTGAACCATATGATGTACAGAAAAAATATATGGACAAAGTGCTCCAAGCTCTCCAAAATGTAAATATGCAATTTGTTGCAGGGGTATTTTTATTCCATTTTTACTTGTTTTTCATCATGTTTCTTCGCTCATTTTCAGTGCAAAAATGCAGTGTTAGAAAGCCCCACTGGAACAGGGAAAACTCTCTGCTTACTTTGCTCTTCGCTAGCCTGGCTCGAAGCACGCAAAGCTCAGATACAAGCGTTTTCAGTAAATTTACAGCAGAACGATGGCTCCAACCACTTCCAGTCCGATCTGCTTAATGGCTTGCAAGCAGGGACGGGGATAATCTGGGGCGATGCAAATAATGTTGGTAGGTTAAAATGTAAAAAAAACTGTGCTTTGTTTACTTCAAGAATTCTGTAAACTGAAGAAGAGAACGATTTCTTGAAATGTTGGTATAAATTGTGTGTAAATAAATAAGTCAGATTTATTAAGAAATTATAAAGTTTCTTAAGCTCGAGAGCATGATAACAGGGTTCCCACAGACCTGGAAAACCTTGAAAAGTGAGAGAACTTGAAAATGTCTGGAAAAGTCTGGGAATATTGACTTATTTTGAGAAAGTAGGGAATTTCAATGCATTAATTGTTGCTACAATTTAAAATTAATGTTTCCACATACATGTACTGTAGTTTGCTCAGGGCCCATATACAATTTTTTTAAAATGTTCCTAGTAAAAATTTGTAAAATGTTCACTGATTTCAGAAGACAAATTCACAATATTTTCAACCTTTTCCAAGAGTGAAGAACATGTGATGTACAAAGTTTTTAACTTATTCCGAGGACAAATTTGTAAAATTCAACAATTTAAAGGGACAAATTTGCAAAACTTAACCTTTTCAGAGTACGAATGTGCAAAATTGTCTAATATTCCGAATACAAATTTGTCAAATTTGAACATTTTTTTTTGCTAATTTTTAACATTTTGAAAAATTTTCTTTGTGAATTTCAAAAATTTTTAACACTTGTCATAAGTATGTTTTGCAAAATGTTCAATATTGTCCTGTCACTCCTGTGTCGGTTCTGCAAAATTGTGGAAAAAATTGGTGTATGCCAATTTTCACATTGTCATTGGTCAGGGAAATTTTTTTAAAGTTGGGAAAAGTCAGGGAAGCTGCAAGTGAAATTTCTGGGGGAACCCTGGCATAGTAAAAATGTGGCTAATATAACAGACTTCACGTTGTCACAGACAAACTTGTAATTTTCCATGAGATCATAGTCTGTCAGTATTATTCTAATGAAGACATCGCTTTAAATTTATTAAATTAAATAATCAGTTTAACTACTACAATGTTTTCAATTAAATCTTATGGAGTTGATACGTACAATTGCATAGGCCTACACATGAAATTTATGATTTCAGTTATTCCTAAAATCATTTACTCATCACGAACGCATTCACAGCTGTCCCAAGCGGTGCAAGAATTAAAGCGTTCTAATTATAAACAGTAGGTCTCTCGATGTTTTCCATCCACTTATGGATGAAATTGCCAACTAAACTTCAGGACTGCTTTTCTTGATTCACCCACAGCGTAAAAGCAACTGTGGTGGGATCTAGGGATCAATTGTGCATTCATCCTGAAGTCTCGAAAGAAACAAACACTACGGCAAAAATTCACAATTGTCGAGCAAAGGTCAATGCTCGTACATGTCACTATTACAACGGAACGGAGGCAGCTAAGGCGTCTCTAAGTTGTCGGCAAAACCCTGTTGTGGACATTGAAGATCTTATAGAATTGGGGAACAAAAACAGGCAAGTAGAAAGAAAATATTTTTGTTGGAAGTATCCGATTGATCAGGTGTTAGGGGAGTGATTTGGGAATAAATGTTTATAATTAGTAAGTTTAAAAGATAAAACTGTCATTTAACGTAGTTCCTGACTGTGTTTTTCTTATTTTTACAACAGGTGCTGCCCATACTATTTGTCCAGACATTTCAAGCAGGATGCTGATATCATCTTCATGCCTTACAATTATCTTTTGGACTCAAAGTCGCGAAAAGCCCACGGCATAGACCTGAGTGGGAATGTCGTAATATTTGACGAGGCACACAATGTGGAAAAGATGTGCGAAGAAAGCGTTTCGTTCGAACTGTCCTCTAAAGATGTGGCCTTCTGCATCAATGAAGTGAGCCAGATCATGCAAGAGTTGGCGTACATCGAATCATCAAAGGGGCAGAGCTTCGACATGACGAATATCGACCGAGGAACTAGTGCCAACTTCACCCTTAATGATCTGGTCATTTTGAAAACCTTGTTCTGCGAGCTTGAGTCAGAGCTCGACAAAGTTCCCCTTGGGAAAGGGGACAATGCCACATTTCCTGGGAATTATATCTTTGAATTCCTCGCAAAAGTTGAACTGACTGTTGAGAAGAAGGACGTCATTTTGGATTTGCTGGACAGGCTGATGCAGTATATGTCTGCAGGAAGCATGAACCCAAACGCTCGACGTTTTGGGGGACTGGACAAATTTGCAGACATGATCAAAACTATTTTCTGCTTTGATAAATCCAACAACTTGAGTTTTCATAAAGCTGCTGCGTCTTATAAGGTATGTACATTTCTGATCGGTGTGTTCATACCTTCTACATTGTCCAATGTACCTCACAAATGAACATGGAATGGATTTGCGCCTGAATGCGAAGGATATTCAGTATTTCAGAAAGATCATGGAAACCACTTGTCTTACCCAGACCTGGAAAAGTCAGGGAACAATTACTTATGTTAAAAAGTTAGGGAAATACGAAGTGTTTATGTTGTTACAATCCAAAATTTGGACAAATTTGCATAATGTTCAACCGTTTCCGAGTACAAATTTGCAAAATGTTCAACAGTTGGTTGCAAAGTACAAATTTGCGAAATGTTCAACAGTTTCAGAGTACAAATTTGCAAAAAAAAATTCAACAGTTTCTCAGTATAAATTTTCAAAATGTTCTGCAGTTCCCGAGTACAAGTTTGCAAAATTTTCAACAGTTTCCAAGGGGAAATTTGCACAATTATTTAGCAGATTCCGACGACAAATCTGTAAAATTCGCAACCTGTTGAGAGAACAAATTTTAAAAAAAATTTGATGATATTGTACGATTTGTTTTTAAAAATTAACAAAGAAAATTTGTTTTTAAAAATTCGCAAAGAAAAGTTGTGAATTTTGATAATTTTGCAAATAGTCCTGTGTCGATTTTGCAAAATTGTGGATAGGATAATATTGGCCTTTGTCAATGTTGACATTGTCATTGGTTACGGAAATTTGTTTAAAAACCTGGAAAAGTCAGGAAAGTCCGAAATGAAATTTTTGGGGAACCCTGTTTTTGGAGGAAAAATTAGCTTTCACTTTTTAGAAAATTGCAATTATCGTTTCAAAGATTGTTTTCCAACTAGCTTGCTTCTTTACCTTTAGCTAGTTTTGACTAACGCTTCATCAGATTCACCTAGGTAAACTCTTTCAGGTACATATAGGATTATCGGAAGTAAAGAAAACTAATCGCAATGACTTCTGGACAACCTCAAACATGTCTTTAAAGCAACCGCGGACCCTAAGTTATTGGTGCTTTAATCCTGGAGTGGGGTATGTAACAAACGACGCTGGCATATTCTTTTAGGGGTTGATTCAATGAAAAGATCATGTGGTGTACGCCCCATATGTAACTCTGCATAAGGTCCATTTAGAGAGGCCTGCCAAAATGGCTAAATTCACCTTGTAAATTATTATTTATTATTTTGTCCAGAATGCAGAATCTGCTGGAAGATTCACCCAGATGTATATTGCTCACAAGTGGCACACTGGCTCCCCTTGATACCTTTACACACGAACTCCAGATTCCTCTGCCAATTCAACTGGAAAATCCGCACATTATCAAAAAGAATCAGGTGTGGGTTTCCGTCATTTCAGCAGGACCTGATGGCACCGTTTTAAATTCTTCTTTTCAAAACAGGTAATGGTTGCTCGGACCTTGCTCTTCACTCGTGTTCTTTTCTTCCTTCTTTTTTTTCTTCATGTTGCTTTTCTTAGGTCTGACCCGAAGTACATCGCAGCACTTGGTAGCACCATTGTGAACTTTGCTCGCGTCGTGCCGGAAGGGCTCTTGGTATTTTTTCCATCGTACACCGTGATGAACGAATGCCACAGAGCCTGGGAGCAATCTAACATATGGCAGTCTATTGGAAAGCATAAGATTGTCTATCTAGAGTCCAAGATCAAAAAGGATTTTCAAGACTCCATTTCGGAATTTTATGCGGCTAATGGAAACAAGGACAGTCGGGGTGCAGCGTTTTTGGCAGTTTGTAGGGGCAAGGTTAGTATATTGCTTTTTGGATTTTTTTTTATCCTGGGAAGTTGAACTTGTGTTATGAAGAGTTGACAAATGTTGCAGAAATGTTGCAATGATTTTAATGCTACATGTTTGAGGTCACTTCAAATAATCCCGTCTCAATTTAAGCATCGATGATTGTTTTTATTCTGACCAACAGGTCAGTTTTTGAGAATTTGAAATAACGGGAAATTGAAAATGTCTGGAAAAGTAAGGGAAGAATGATTCATTTAGAAATAATCAGGGAAATTCAACGTATTAATGTTGTCACAATCCAAAATTAATGAAAGTCGTGAGGTCCATTTGCAAAATTTTTAAAATTTTCACAATACCACTTTGCACAATTTTATCAATTTTCGTGAGCTAATTTTCAAAATTTTCGAGAACAAATTTTCAAAATTGTCAACAATTTTCGAGGATAAATTTGCCAAATTTCTAAAAAATCCCAAGTACAAATTTTTAAAATTTAAATTTCTTAAATTTTTTCATGCTAATTTTGTAAAATTTTTAAAATTTTTTCAAAATAGTCGTTAGTAAATTGTGAAAAATACTGAATATTTTCGATGTCGGTTTTGAAAAATTGTCGATAACATTGGCATATGTTAATTTTGACATTGTCTTTGGTCGGAGAAATTTGTTTAAAAACCTTGAAAGGTCATAGAAGTTGAAAAGAAACGTTTTGGGGGAGCTTTGTAAAATCATATCATGTGATTATTCCTTTCCTTTCATTTTCAATAGGTAAGCGAAGGACTGGATTTTGCGGATCACAATGGGCGTGCCGTCATTGTGACAGGATTGCCATACCCCCCGTGGAAGGATCCAAAAGTGGAACTCAAAATGGAATACCTCAATGATCAGGTGAAGCAAACCAGAAAGGGCACTGGAGGCCAAGCATGGTATAGTTTGGAGGCATCACGAGCTGTCAACCAAGCCATTGGACGGGTCATTAGGCACAAAGATGATTATGGTGCAATCATTCTCTGTGATAGCAGGTGACTTATTTTCCACCTATTCTGCAAGGTGGTCATCTACTTTTCGAAAATTGAACGCACATGACAATATTATATTAAAAAATAAAGGTTGTCCTCTTAAGCTCTTACAATTTTTGTTTCAGATTTGGTGAAAGGAAGTTCCAATCTCAACTTTCTGCGTGGTTGAGGCCCCATATTCAGTGTCCTCCAAGCTTTGGGGCATCGATCAAGAGTTTGACTCAGTTTTTCAAGGAAATTAGACCCCAGGTATGTTCAACAATGCTCTTGTAATTTGCACAATAGTTTTTACGTTTAATCTGAACTGAACTTAAACCCTTGTAACTTACAGACGTATAAAGGTTGCAACGAGGGGGCTCATAGTACTACTAGCCGTTCAGAGCCAGCCAAAAGGTAGATACAGTATATAATATTTATTATTTCAAGCTAAAATTGTGTGTTTTTTTGGATTTGAAATTGTTTAAGAATAAATATCACATGGAATTGTTTGAAATTATAAGTTGCACTTTACTCCAATGTTACTTTATCATTGGAATAATTCTTATTTTGATGTCTTTTTTGATGGCTTTGTTGAAATAAAAAATACAGTGACATTTCAGGGTTCCCCCCAAACCTGGAAAACCTTGAAAAGCTGGAAAAGTTAGGGAAGAATGAGTTATTTTGTAAAATCAGTTTATGCTTCTACGTTGTTGGCTCAGAGCCCATTTGCAAACATTTAAACAACATTTCAGTAAAACTTTTTTCAACAGTTTCTGAGGACAAGTTTTCAAAATTTCCTACAGCTTCCCAATACAAATTTGAAAATTTAAAAAAAAATTGTCATGCTGATTTATCCAAATTTTCCTAAAAAATAAACTTTAGAATATCTTGCAAAAATAAATGCAAAGCATGATTGGCAAAATTATGGATTACATCACCATATGTCAATTTTGTCGCTATTCAGGAAAATTTGTTTGTAAACCTGAAAAAGTCAGGGATATGTCAGGTAAGTTGAAAGTGAAATTTCTGGAGGAACCCTGAACTTGAAGCCAGACAATCTTAATCAAATATTGTTCCAGATATTTGCTTAAAATAAAGGATCAACATAATTCTGGCCACCTGATTGAAACATTTTAAAACAAACTTTTTCTTTAACGTAGGCAGTTCATTCCAATTAGCCAGGGTATAAATCTACCTCCAAATGGATCCTGGGAATGGTTAGAAATGCACATGAGAGATGTTGCACGGGGTAAGTTTGAATAATGACTATCTTTTTGCCAAGCTGAAGTAATACGAGGAAATTAATTTTGCATTATTTGCTAATAGCTAATGGTGAACCATTACCCAAGTTTAACCTGCCTCCTCCTCCACAGTCCCGGGATTTGTTCGGAGCTCTCGAAGAACACCAAAGCCAGCAAACCAAGAAAGCTCCGACCGAGGAACCACCTCTCCCACAAAGGAACCAAGCTTCAGAAGTAACAAGAAATTATGTTTGAGTCTTATGTCACGGTCGACTATCCTACCATTTAATGATTTGATGTTTTTTTCTGAAAGGCAAACAGCTTCCAAAACTTGACGCCTGTTGCAACAAAGAAGAGAAAATACAATGTACTTCAGCCTGGACAAGTGGTTGAAAGAAAAACGATGGCTCCAGTTGAAAGTTCTCTCATGAAGTCTGGTCCTGTCCCGTCAGGATCAGCAAAAGAAGGCGAACGTGGAAACGCTCCACATAAGGAAATGTGTAATTTTTTGCTAGATGTAAGTGAAATATACAAGGAGTTCTTATTAGGATTTCATTGTCTCTTCTGGCTAAAAGGTTTACCCACTTGCAGGTTAGAAAGTATTCCACTCCCGAGCAGTACGACAAATTCAAGATGGCCATTAAGAATTACTCCAAAGATCATGATCTCGAGGTGTTGGTGGTGGCGTTTTCTCCTTTTTGCGGAAATCCAGATATTTTTGAGCGGATCAAAGGTGAACTTTATTGATTTTTTGTAAAATTTGTCATCTTGTTTCAAACAATGAAGAATTATCAAACGATGTCAAGATTTCTGTGATGGGTTAAAAAAAGGCAGAATGAAAAAGTCAAATTAAGTGGATGTGATTAAAAGTCACTTTATCGTTGTGGAAAAAATGATAAATTGTTAGCAGTTTAAAATTTTTAAGAAGCAATTTATTGAGGTATACAATAAAAGCCGTTCTATTCAATCACGATGGCTCCAGCGATTTTGACCGAAATAAGCGGTGACCGAAATAAGCGATGAATGTCATGAAACAAACCGAGCAAGGTGCTGTCCTCGATTCTGGTTTTTGATGGTTTCCCACAATTCCTCCAAGCGAATGCTGAGGTAGTTCCTATATTAAATCGGCCATCACCGTCTTCCCATCCCATCCTCTTCGTTAATGTCCCAAATATGAGAAATATAACTAAATTGTGATGTTGGGGTCCATCCTGACTAGATTGTTCTTAGTCTGACTTAATTTGTATAATGATCCCCCTTGACTGCATTGTAAAGAATCGAATTGAATTGAACAACTAAAAATTGGCCTTATAAAAATAATTGGCTCAGTTTTAAAAAAAAAAAAATTGTATATATTTCATTTTACAAATGTATTTACATATTTTTTAAATTATAGTTTTTAACCTAAAAAAAAAAATTGCAAGTAATGTTTGATGTTGCCTGTTTGGCTGAAATTTAATTTTTATAACTGTAGCGTGCTGTGATTAATAAATCGAGGAGGACGCCATGTTGGGAGTGCAACAACAACCTGTGTATTTTATTCATAGACAGTGGCGCCAT
>JAQGBX010006681.1:0-12206 GCA_034698745.1 Megaphyllum sjaelandicum
CAAGCGCGCCGAGGTCAAGGAACACGCGAGGCGCGAAAGTCCGAGAATGCCACAAGGGCGCACTGCATTCTCAACAACAATGATAAAGTAAACTCCCTTCTCCGGAATAGGGGGAGAAGGGAAGAATTTACGTGTGGCACCCACAGGCGCTCTCGATTTCCTATTGTTGCCCTACAAAGCAAATGAAATGGAGAATGTTGGATAACAGCTCTCTCTGGGAGGGGGTGTCAAGGTTCGCCCAGGCATTCCATGCATTCCTTCGCCTCGAGGAGATTCCTGGTGATAGGTGGCCTACCAGGTTAAAAGGTCACCTGGAAAGATCGGGGCATTAGAAAGGGCAGTTTTGGCTTTGAGTTCGGGATGGCAAGTCGTCTCCCTTAATAGGCTAACTCATCGAAGACGACTATGCCTCTGTTCACTTCAAGTTGAAGTATTCTTCTTTGTTGAATGCGTTTGCACTTGAGTTGGGTTCCCTCATTTTGAGGGCAACAAAATTTGTCCTATGATCGGTTTACAAATGTAACGGAGCTCCAAATGGTAACACTACTTGGTTTGCAAAAAATTTAGCAACTGTTTCAGCTTTCTGATCTTCAAGGGCAAAAACAAGTACATAGCGAGTCAGATGGTCTATTACTACTAAAATGTACTTTTTCCCTGTCAAGCTTGTCAGTAATGGTTCCATTATATCCATGCTGACTATTTCAAACTTCTTGATAATCAGTTGAAGTGGTTTCAAAAGTGGCTTACTTTTCCTGTGTCCTTTTCTTAATTGGCATTGTGGACAACTCTTACAATACTTGGTAATATTGTCTTTCATTCCATCCCAGGAAAACACATTCCTTATTTTTTGATATGTTTTCTCTGGACCTTGATGAGCTGAATATGGTGCATCATGATGTGACCATAAAATTTTCCTAATAAAGCTTTGAGGTATTACAGTTCGTTCAAAGCCTTTCTTTCTGGCCTTATTCAGTTTAGATTGATATCTATTGAACAGAATACATCACTATCCAGAAAGAATGGAGATTTGTCTTTCCTGTTTTTGATTTCCTCCATTATTTCTCTGAGAGGGGCTTCTTTCATTTGTGCCTCTCTGATGTTAGCACGTGTTAGGATAGGTTGCGAAAAATCTTCGCTTGCTACGTTTTTCTTGACTCTGCTTATTCTTTTTTCATTGATTTCCTTGTCCCTTTTTCTTGGTTCCAATAACCTTATCTTCCTCTGACCTTTGTTAACCATGCAGATTATCCTACTCAAAGAATCTACATAAGTCTGCTGTGCACCTGGTCTATAAGTTAGTGTATAATCATAGTCCTGTAACCTTAGATTCCATCTGGCTAGTCGTGATGTTGAATCTTTCACATTCATTAGCCATTTCAAAGGTTGATGGTCAGTAATTATTTCAAACCGTCTTCCATAGAGGTAAAATCTACAATTCTTAATTGCCCAAACTAAGGGTAAGCATTCGTGCTAAGTCGCCGAGTAATTTTGTTCAGCTTTATTCAACTGTGGACTGGCGTAAGCAACTAGTTGTGCGTGCCCATACACTTTTTGTGAGAGGATGGCTCCTATTGCATATCCTGAGGCATCCGCTGCTAAGATGAAGGGTTTCGAAAAGTCTGGATAATTCAACAATGATTGGGTGATCAAACTTTTTTGCAAATTTTAAAAGCGTCTTCTTGTTCTTTTCCCCATTCGAAAGGTTGAGTTTTCCTGTTTAACATAGTTAATGGTTTCGCAATTTTAGCAAAATTTTGAATAAACCTTCTGTAAAAGCTAACTAATCCGGTAAAACTTCTAATGCCTTTAATAGTTTTGGGGGTAGGACACTTTTTAATGACCTTGATTTTCTCTGGATTTGGTCTAATTCCTTCTCCCGAAATAATATGACCTAAATATTTGACTTCTTGTTTCATGAATGAACACTTGTTCAATTTGATTTTCAATTGAACTTTTTCCAGTCTTTTCAGAACTTGCTCTAGGTTATGCAATACCTCTTCCATTGCTTCTCCCAAAATAATTATGTCATCCAAATAGACCAAACAAATTGTTCCATCTTAACCTCTAAGAACTAATTCCATCGTTCTCTAAATTGTAGCAGGCGCATTCTTCAGTGCGAAAAGCATTCGGTTGAACTCATAACTTCCTTTTCCTGGTACGGTAAATGTGGTTTTCTGCTTTGCATCACCTGCCATGTGAATCTGCCAGTATCCACTTGCTAAATCTAGTGCACAAAATAATTTGGCTTTTTCCAATTTATCTAAGGTCTCATGGATAACTGGTATTAGATAAGGGTCATTACGCGTAATGCTATTTAGCTTCCAGTAATCTATGCATAATCGCATTCCTCCATCTTTCTTTTTCACCATCACGATTGGTGCTGACCATTGAGAAGTCGAAGTTTCGATGACTCCCTTTGCCTCCATGTCCTCAATTTCTTTATTAATAACCTCCTGCTGCAAGAATGGAACTCGTTATGGAGGTTGATACAGTGGCTTTTCGTCCAAGGTGTAAATGTGGTGTTTCACTACGGCACATTCACCAAGTTCTTCCGCCGTCCATTAAACTACTTTAGGGTATTTCATTATGGCTTTTTGTAGCCTAAGTTTCCTTTCGGCAGTCATTTTTTCTAAGTCTGCTTGTTCTAGCAGAACTTTTTAAGTTTCTAGTTTCTGTTGCTGCTTTTTTAATCTTCCAGTGGAGGTGACTTACTCTTTTCTATTCCCTTTTCGACAGTCGGGGGCAAGTAGTCCCAGTTTGTCACATAGCTGGCATATGGTTCCATTGAACTGATGCGCTCGCAAATCCATGCACCCTACGGGTGGCATGCCATACGAGTTCTTCCATCCCCTACTGTAAATTTTCTCTATTGGCCATCCATATGGGGCTGAATTAATCCCAGGACCTTCAGCTTGTTGCTGAGCATTTTGAAACAATTCTACCTGAGCTAATCTTCGCATTATCTCATTCTCTTCTCGTGCAATAGGATCTTGATTATCCTCTACTATTCGTACTTGCTTGGCTAGGTTTGTCTGTAATGTCTCGTTTGCTAGCTCACGAGTTGCAGTCTCGACAGCTTCCCTAAACGTCTTTAAATCAAAAGTTAACACTAATCGTCCTATTGGGTTTCGTAATCCTTTACAGTATGGAGCTAACAATTAGTCTTGACACATCTTTTTAGTAGCTGCTTTTTCTGCTGGGGTCTTGTTAACCTGATCATAATATTTGGTAAAAGTTTCTCTAAACGGTTTGCATAGTCCCGAGGATGTTCGTCTTTCTTTTGAAAAGTTGACGTTAATGCATTTAGTCGAGCCGTTGGGTGAGCAAAAGAGTATCGTTTGAGGCATTCTTTTTTAAAAGTAATCGTAATTGTCTACTAGTTTCATCTCATCACTCATGGCAAATGTTCCAGCATTTCCTATCGTTTTGCTTTTTGCAGCTCTAATTTTAGTTAAGTCATCCGAATATCTTAGCTCTGCTATATTTTCAAGTTTAGCAAAGAAAAGTTCCACATCTGATTCAGGACTTCCATCGTACGTTGGTAATGCATTGATCAAGCTAACTTTCTCTCGTTTATCATCCAGCATTTTGCTATTGTTAATTTCAATACAAACTTCTATAGCTAATTTTCCAAAACTTTCTATCGACTCGTCTAATTCGACAAAATCTTCGCTTAGCTTCTCACCAATTGAGGTTTATGGGTGTAAGGGTAATGTTTCTGATTCGTAACCACAATCGCTTTTTGTATCTGTTGTTGAATTAGAAGGTATATATCTAGATCGAAGATTGAATGACTTTTTGTTCATTACTCTAAGCTTTAAACTGTTCAGAAGTTTCAGTGGTCAAACCAACAATTTGGAAAACTTCAGTTAAGTATTCTTCTGACCTAATAATAGCTCCTTGTAAAGTTTGACTATCAGTCCATCTACCCGCTGCCTTTCATATTTTAAGGGCTTTGAAAAATGGTACTACATGCGTGATCCATGAATTTCCATTTTGTGTGCAACCAAAATAAGTTCAAACTCCAAATAAAACTAAATTCAAATTTAATTCTAATTGACAGAGCAATCTTCGTGGCATTACCCTAAGCAATTTGATACCTCACTTGCCAAGTTCTAATAATATTGAAAAAGTAGGGGTATTGAGTGGGGGTTAATGAGAGTACGGTTTTTGACCTTGTTTCTTCCTTCTGAGTGATTTACAACCAAACACGACCAATTTCGAACACTTTTGAAAAAGTGGGGGTAAATAAAAAGTAAGGGTTGAAACTTGGGGTTATTTAAGAAACTTCCCGGTCGTAATGTAAATAAGTTAAAAGGTGATTCCAACTCTCTATCTTCAGAATTGAGCGAATGTAAGCAAAAATACGATTTCAGAAAAAAGTGGGGGATAATGGCTAAAAAGTGATGGGAATCAACTTTTTACTGGTAATTACCACTGGCTTTTCAGTTTGGTACTAATTGAATTATTTTCACTTGCTTTATCTAACTATCTGCTAACTAATTGGTTTACCCCTATGCTTAACCCCTCTAAATGTTAAATCCCTCTAAAACCTACGAGAAACCCTTCATCCCTATGTAATACTCCCATGTATCGACTTTCAGACTTTTCGCTTAGTTAGAACCCCTGAATGTGTGTGTATGCGATACCATTTATAAATGCAATATTTGGCACATATAAGTGAAGAAGATTTTAGAAAGACTGTTTTTACATAATTACTACATGAAACTATCAATTCCATAAAGATAACTTTCCCATCACAATGTAATACAAAGACGACTAGAGGGAAATTACTGAGGAAAAAAAATTAATTCATTAAATGTATTTGAAAACGAATTCTTGAAGAAAAAAATGTGTTTCATGTTGGATAAACGTGCATGGGTCGCATATTCTTTGTAGGTGAGCTAATTGACTTATCAAATGTTTATATCTTTTAATTTTGATTGATACAAGAGGTCAGGTGTGAGATCTAATATTTCTTTTGAAAATGAACACACTTAGCACAAATTGACGTTCTACTTTATAAATGATATCACGAAACACCTCCCGAAAGATCCCATCGAATTACGGTAACTGTTCCTGGTTATTACAAAAGAATCATCAGATTTCAAAAAAATATATTTTGAAAAGCATTTCAGATACAATATAGTAAATGGCACTTAAAGAGAAAGTGATAATGTCAAAGTTTTTAATCATACCATTGCAAATGTTCAATGTAAGATCATTGTGTCACAAGACAATGCACGTCTATACCGATACGGTAGTCCAGTTTGTCCCATAAAAGATATAGATAGTTATGTTCAAACTTGATGATTTTTTTTGTAATAACCCTGTATAAACTTACAAAAAGAGGGTTAGAAATTCTCAAATATACTATTTAAGTGTATAGAACAATTTTAAAAGAAAGAACTGCGAAAATATTTTCATCATAAAATTCTGTTCGCAAAATAAAAGAGAGAAATGTGCTAAGAGGACTCTGCCCCTTCTGACATAGATCGTGTATTATTTGAGCGTAGAAATTATGCAGACGACTCGAGAGGTTGGAGGTTAACAGGAAGCCGGTTTATTTCAAAACGGAAGTCACCCTATATATCCAGGTCGGGAGGTGGTGACCTCAAGTGGCCGTCGCCGTTATCATCTAGGCTTGATGATTGCACATCTCCCTTACAAGATCTTGAACAAATATGTCAAATGCCATTACAAGTTATTCACAAAAAGTCAAATTTCAAAATTACAATCTTTCGATGTTTTTAACATTCCGTGATTAATCTGGCTGGCGGTCTTGTGGCTCGACCTGAACTTCTGATCCCTGGTCCGGCGCTGCTTGAACTTCTGGCCTCTGGCCCGGCGTTGCTTGGACTTTTGCTTTCTGGTCCGGCGTTGCTTAAACTTCTGGTTTCTGGTCCGGCGTTGCTTAGACTTCTAGTTTCTAGTCCGGCTTTGGGCATCGCTGGCTCGGGCATCATCTCCTGGGTTGAATCCCTGTGTGTCCAGGGTTGTTTCAGACTGTTATCCTCGGCTCCAGCGCCTCTGATCGGAGGGTCTTCGGCGTTGTCCCCGCGTATGGGGATCAGGTGGAACCGGTTTCTTCGGACTGTTCTTCGATCTGTTTGCACAATGTAGGATCTTGGTTGAGCATCTTTGGTTTCAATTCGAACACGACGCCGTAGATCTGTGATCTACACCGTTTCGCCGGGGAGAAGTTCTCGTAGTTCCTTGGCTCTGTGGTGACGGTCATAGTTGTGTTTCTGGTCCTCTATTCTCTTCTTCTCTCTTTCCTCCAGAAGTTTGTGGTTTGGGGTTTAGGGTTCAAGCGAGGCCCTAGTACTGGGGAGAGACGTTCGTATTTTCTATCCTCATCAGTAGTTCCGCCAGGGAGAATCCGTTCGCTAGTGGCGTAGCTCTATATACCTGGATGGTTTCATACTCATCCTCTTCCTTCTTCAGGCATCTCTTAATGATTATTACTCCAGCCTCCGCCAGTCCGTTGCTTTGTGGGAACTTGAGGCTTCAAGTGATGTGTCGGAATCCCCATGCTTTTGCAAATTTAGAGAATTCCGACTGCAAAAGCGGTCCGATGTGTGTGCCATTGTCGGTCACAATTGTTTCCGGTGTCTTATGTCGTGTGAATATGGTTTTTAGTTTTGTGACTACCTCTAGCTCCCAGAGAGATGATAGTTGCATAATCTCTGAGTATCTAGAGTAGTAGTCTACTACGAGTAGGTAGTGCCATTTATCAATGTATAAGAGGTCTATTCTCACTTTTTGCCATGGCCTTTGTGGAAATTCTGACAGCATTAGTGGTTCGTGCCGGTTTGTTGATTCCATGATGCAAACCTTGCATTCCCGGACAGTCTTCTCGATCTCGGTCGAGAGCCCAGGCCACCAAACGGATCTGCGTGCCCGTGCGCGGCTTTTCGTGATTCCCAAATGTCCGGCATGGACTGCTTCTAGGATCTGTGGTTGGAGTCCGCTCGGGATGATAAGGCGGTTTCCGCGCATTAGGAGTCCATCTTCTACTGCAATTTCAGCCCTGTATTGCCAATATTCTGTCAGATCTGTTAAAAGGTTTGTTCTTCTTGGCCATCCATCCATGCTGTATTTGCGCATTTGGATGGTGACCGGATCTGCATTTTGTGTGGTCATAATTTTGACTATCTGTTCGTCGGTCGTCGGTATGTGCCGTGCAATCATCTGGACGTATGCGACGACCTCCTCCTCGATTTTGCAGTCTCGACGCTATTTGGCAGTGGTTGTCGACTGTCCGTTGTCCCCAGTTGTCCCCAGTTTTTTTCCCAGTTTTTTCCCCAGTTTTTTCCCGGGATGTGTTTGATCACGTACACATATCGCGCCAGACGTAATCGCATCCGGTGTGATTTCGTCCAGGGGCTTATCCGTGAAAATCGGCACCAGGAGTTTGTGGTCGGTTTTGAGGTTTACCGTCAGTCCAATGATGAAGTCCCGAAATCGGTCACATGCCCATACTATGGCGTAGCCTTCCTTTTCGATTTGGGCCCAGTTGCGTTGTGCTGGGGTTAGTGTCTTACTTGCATATGCGATTGGCCGTGCGGTACAAATTTGCTTATGTAGTTGACCGATCCCAGTAGGCCTCTTAAGTTCACTGACGTTTTCCGGTTCTCCCATTGCCCTGATCGCTGTCAGTCTATCGTTGTCAATTTGGACTCCGTTTTCATCTATCACGTGTCCCAGGAATTTGATTTTCCATACCTTGAATTCGCATTTCTCTTTATTGAGAGTTACTCCACTCTGCTCTAGTCGTTGGAGTACTTTAAATAAGCGCTCATCATGTTTCTGGACCGTCGCTCCGTATATTAGTATGTCGTTGATGTTGACTTGCACCCCTTGAAGTCCTTCAAGTATCTTTGACATCTTCTTCTGGAAGACTTCTGGTGTGGCATTTATCCCGAATGGAAGGCTCTTGAATTTGTACCGCCCAAATGGCGTGATAAATGTCATCAGCAACTGTGATTCCTCATCCAGTTCGCACTGCCAGAACCCGTGGTTGGCGTCCAGTTTCGAGAAGTAACGTGCTCCTCCCAGTCGTCCTAATACGTTGTCGGTTGCTAGCATGGGGTGGTGTTCTCGCTGTATCTGTTTGTTCAGGTGCACGTAATCCATGCACATCCGGATAGATCCATTAGGTCTTGGTGCTAGAACCAGTCCTGAGCACCATTCTGTTGGTTCGTTGACGGTTCGATGACATCTAGTAATACCATGTTGTCCAAGTTTTTCTTTATTTCTTCCAACAGTGGTATTGGTACATGTCTTGAAGTTATCAGGCATAGCGAAGGAGTGTCCGTTGGTTTCATTGTGATGCGGTAAGGTACACTCACCTTGCCCAATCCCTCGAATAGTTTGGGAAATTTTTCTAGTAAGTCGAACGACATTATATCCGCGTTGTCCACGACGTTGATGTCCGCATGTTTGATGATTCCAAGGTCTTCACTAGTGTTACCATCAAGTAGGGGTTCATTGAGTCCTCTGACCTCGTAGATAGCAATGGATCTTTTCCGCTAGCGGTATCCCGCTTCTTGGTCGAACACGCCGACGGTGGTCGTCTGTTCTTTGATTGTGCTTCGCAGCCGTTATTTTGTGGGCCGTAACTCCTGCGCCTTGAAGTGCATGTAGTACGTCTCTTCTGAAATGCACGTGACTGCCGCGCCTGAGTCCGCGTTGAATGTCAGGCGGGTTTTGCCGACATCGATGTCCACATATCATTTCCCCTTTGGGTGTCCTGAGTTGACTGCTTGTAGAAACACGCTCTCGACCTGGTATTCCCTGTCTGATGTGGCGTTTTGGTGGTAGTCTTCCTCTGTCGTGACCGCTTGCTGGCGTTTTGCGCTCCTGCATAACCTGGCGTAGTGTCCCGTGCGTCGACAGTTGTTTGCACGTGGACCCTTTGGCTGGACAGTCATTGTAGGAATGTTAAGGTCCCCCGCATCGCCCGCATGTTTGATCGCCGTTCCTACCTTCGGAATTGTTTGTCTCATTGTTCCGGGTCTTGCCCTTCCAGAACTTGTTTTGCTTGGCCTTCCTAGTATTGATCCTGGCAATTGTGCTCGTCAACGTGGAAGGTTCGTTCATCTCGATGTTTTGTTGTTTCACCCTTTCCGCTTGTTTCACCTTATCGATGGTCTTCTCGAGCGTCAGTTCTCCTTGGAGTTGTAACTCCCCCTGTAGGCGCCAATAGTGCAGTCCGCAGATTATGATATCTTGGACTAATTCGTCTTTCATGGTTTTTAAGTCGCACGTGTCCGCCAAAGTGTGTAGCGCCGTGATGTAGTCTTTGGCCGCTTCTCCTTTTTTTGTCTGCTTTGAAAAAATGTGGTCCTTTCGTAGACCAGATTCCGTTTTCCCAGGAAGTGTCTTTCAAAAGCAGCTGCGACCTCCGCATAGGTGATACATGCTGGGTTGGCAAACTTGAAGGTCTTGTAGATTTCTTCTGCCTTGCCCCCCATGCAGTATAAAATGGCATCGATTTGGTCGGAGTCAGGATCTTCGATTATTTTTGAGACTTTCCTGTATCTGCCGAATCAAGCAATCCATTTGGGCTAATCTGCTGCTCTTGAAAATTAAATTCCTTAGGTACCTTATATTTGTTAGGCATTGTTCCTTGTCTTCCTATGTCTGCACGTGGTGTAGTTAGGCCTAGATCCACGTGTTGAGCTTTAACTGTACCGTCAGTATTTTCTTCCTTTTTCGGCCAATTTCCAGCTTCTGGTAAGGTTTTGGATCCTTCTAGTTTGATTCCCGTGCAGATTATTGAAGATTAATCAAAAAAAAGTTCAATCAAACCGCTGCCACCATGCATTATTTGAGCGTAGAAATTATGCAGACGACTAAAAAGGTTGGAGGTTAACATGAAGCCGGTTTATTTCAAAACGGAAGTCACCCTATATATCTGGGTCGGGGAGGTGGTGACCTCAAGTGGACGTGGCCATTATCGGCTAGGCTTGCTGATTGCACAGATGGTTTTAGGTATTTTTTTGCGCTTTGAAATAAAACTTGTTCAGATTAGTTGGTCAGTACAGTGGGTTAGAATTCTATATTTCGGTTATTATTATTGCCCTAGTGCTGGCCCCCCAAAAGGGCATTTTAAAATACCTGCCCTTATGTGAGGCAGCTTTAGTAGCCCGTGTTGAACACCTTTAAGCATGGTAAGTTTGTTAGTTATAGTGAAGAATAGGGATTTTAGTTAATATTATTTATGTGTATATTTAGATATGTTACTCGTCTGATAGGCTTGAGGATGCTTTCCTGAATGTTTGTATTATTGTGTAAAAGTACCATAGGTTGGCTTATTGGTTGGAGGTAGTCTTTCTGGAGACGTTCTTCCTCTGTTGAAACTTTCATATTTTTAGGTATGGTTTTAAGCATTGCTTTCATTTTTGTGTTGGTACAATCGAAGAGAATGTGCATCCAGGATGTTTTAGTGTTTTTGCATAGAGGACATAGAGGGGGAGATAAAAGGTTATAAGGATCTATTCAAATTTGTATAATGAATCGTTTTAATATAAATGGGAGGTTAGCATTTAGGTAGGGTGGTCTTTTGTCAATTTCTACCATCAGTTTTTCCATACGTTTATGAGTTTCATAAACGTATAAATCCTACTATAACCCCTTCACATCTGACAGAGGACCTCTAAACCTAAAAACCTGGAAAGATCAGGGAGATTTCACATTGTCTAGTGCAAATTAGCAAAATTCTCCACTTTCCTAAGACAAAATTGCAAAACTTTCCAAGTTTTCCAATGACAAAATTGCATAATTATCCAAGTTTTCTTGCAGTGTTATTTCCGCGATATTTCTATCATTGAAAAATTTGACATTTTCTACTTAGAACTGTACTTTTCTGGATTTTTTTATCAGTGAAGTACACTTTCACCTTATGTGTCTTTAAAGTAAATATTTTCGATTTCACCAGGTTTCCAAAGTTTAAGTTTGTATTCATGACAGAAATGTGATGCATGGCCATCATGGTTGATAACATTTAATTATCTATGCTACAAAAATGGTCAAAAATACTGTCATGTTAGAAACATTACTTTAATATTTTACTATTTTTGTTAATTTTATCCTCGCTAATTGCTAATTTTTTCCCCAGGAGTTGATGATTGTTGATCATAAATACACTCCGAGATATTTTGTTTTAGTCAAAGTTAAATCGATAAAATATTCAAGAAGTATTGAAATTTTAGGCCAAAACAAATTCGGTATTTACGAAAATATTCCAATTTAAACAATTTATTAAAGTATTGAAAAGTATAGTTTATTATTCGAGGTTCTTCTGTTTCCTCCTACTTGCCATGGACGATTTAAGATGGCTGATATTCGAGTTACCGGAAGTTATGTTTTTTATGGTAATCCGCCATTAACCTAGATAATCGCATGTGTGGACATTGTACTTATACCGGTAATAGCGTATTCTCCCATCATCAGTCTTGACTAACTGGACCCGGCCCCGTTGGTCATCTATCTATCTGTAGTAGCCTATACTCGATGACAACTCGCAGCTATTCGATTCAACTGTTATCTTTTTGTGTTTCAAACCTTTACTTGACTCAACTTAACTTTCTATACTGTACTCTCTTGTTTATCAAATTTAATTCCCCAAATTCGTGTGAGTGTGAGTCATCAAAATTACGACAATTTTCTCCAGCCACGTAAGTATATAAAAATAGAACTTCATGAAGAAGAACTCGCTTAACACGAATTACGGATAATACGAACTCATATTAGACTCGTTTAAGATATTATGTCTGGACAAGTAATGTTCATTGATTTTCGAATTCTGATATTAAAAATTTGTGGATAATAATGAACTACTGTTTAGACCAACAGATTTTGACTTCACTCGAAATTCATCTTAAACGAGTTTCCCTCAAATACATTAGGCAATCCCATATTTAACGAACCCTCAATTTACAAACAATAAGCACGCATAAGAACATGCCCTTATGACCATGATCTGGATTGTATTTTGGTTTAGTCGTATTATTTTGCGTGCAGCGTCAATTCAATTGCATCTATTTGAATAGGTCTTTGGCGTTTTTGGTGATGGACAACGGCGGCGAATTATGGAGATTAAAGATGTATTTATTTACAATTATTTACACAAGAAAACTGATTAAAAATAATCGCGGTAATCCAAATAGCAAAAGAATTATAACTGAGGCCTCGTGGCC
>JAQGBX010006682.1:0-12205 GCA_034698745.1 Megaphyllum sjaelandicum
TTTTAATGAGATGAGTTGACTCCCCCCGCCACATGGCGCTGTGTGTGCTGACTGCGGGGTATCGAATTGAATTGAATTGAAGGAGGAATGACGTGAAAATCACCGAAAAATGCAATCTTCACTCACTTTATTTGCTTAAGATCCAAAAAAAAATGAAATTTAAACGACGAAATTAAGTCTTTCTACATTAAAAAAAAATGTACACAAACAACGAACTCGGACCAGTTATTTCAATCCAATCCATTTGAGTCAAGTGACCCAAGTCATGTTCGTTATTGCTGTGGACAAGTCAATTTAGACTCCCTTTACCCCTTAAGCGGGGGTGTGGAGCTAATTTTTCCAGAATGGATTGCGATATGAATATACTAGATATTTTATAACATAGTTTAATGCATATGCAAATATTCTGAAACTTTTTTTACGAATCTTTTCACGTTACAATTTTCATAATCCTTGACTTCTTTTGAATAGAAGGGAGAATTTTAAAATATTTTAAAAATGAATAGCCTCATTTATTGAATTGTACTGCAGTCGACTCGCGTTATCACGTTATCACACACTTTTCATTTATGAAAACAACGTTTTTACGAACTAGTGCATATTCCGCGTTGATCCCGAAAAGTACTTTATCTCATGCTGTAAATCTAACGTTATTCTTTTACTCCGGGTTGCCAACTAAAATAAAACTCTTTTTCTCTTTTTAACGAACTCTTTTTTTTTCTAATGTGTAGGCTGGTATTCTTTCGCCGTTTTTCTTCTGGGGAACGGGAAAATTTCCCCAATTTGTTTGGATTTCGTAACCCCCGAAATGGTAAGACGGGACAGGCAGAAAAAAATGGCACCCCTAACCGGAAGTTGTCAACATTGGCATCACAATCATTTCGATTTTTTAACGATGTTAGATTGTAAATACAAAATGGATGTGTTGTTGTTAATTTTTTTTAAAATTTCGAACAAATACATATGTACATGTAAAAGTAAGTGAAGATTGCTTTTTTCGTATTAGTAAAGTCATTCACATCTATGGGAACTTTGTATTTAACGAACGTTTTTGGTGATCAAACATATTCGTAAAAACGCTAGTTGACCGCATCTACATGTACATGTATATGTAGAAGTTTTAATATTTTCTGGAATTAAAGATTCAGTAGTCACAGAAACAATTGTATTAGCAAAAAATATACATATAATAATAAAATTAGCATATAAATAGTTTGTTTTCAGCTTTACTTTTTTTTCGACAAATGGAGTAAAAAAATAAATTTCATATTTGAAGAATTAATGAGAAACGTTTACATACATGTACATGTACTTTGTTGGCCAAGCATTAATTGTTTTAAATCTGAGAAATTTATTTACTTGTAGGAAGATTTTTTTAACATTGCGGGTAATTTGGTTATTGATATTTTTAATGAAAACTTTATTTCATTGTTTAATTAACAACGCGTTATTTCAAACCTGATTTTTTTGTACCGGTAGGAAGCACTTTTGCCATTTCGGGTATTTTGATGATTTACATTTTTAAAGAAAGCTTTATTTCTATTGGCAGGTGGTTATTCAAGAGGTCACTTCTGACTATTTCACACTGACCTTCAATCGACCTTTTGCATCGTCATCTGGTCAATTAATAGAGGAAAAAATTGTTCGCCATTGCGGTCATCTATCTCGGGGACTCGACCGATGTGTGGTCAGTGCTTAGTGTTGTTCAGATAGACAAATTCATCTAGGATGTTCCCCAACTGGCAACTGTTCTTTTTGGATAATTTGATGTTGAAGCTAAATGCCGTGAAATTAAGGTAAAATCAAGAACATAAATATTTAATTTTTTAGACATTATTTTAGTAGATAAAGTGACATGGGAGCTGGTGAGAGGGTCGCACATCAATGGCTAACTGGAGATTAATCAATCCATCATTAAGCTGAAAATTAATCGATGGATTGCATGAACGCAACTGCTGAATGCGCAGACGAATTTATTGCGAATAATGGTACTTCCTGTTGAATCACTTGATTTCGACTTCTAATGAGGTAATCTTGCCTATCCGCCATTTTGGGCACGTGGTTGGTGAAGTCGTCACGTGCAAAACGTTTATAGGTTTTACCTTAGTGGTTCATTTATTTTGGGAAATTCTTCAAAGCTAATTTTAGGTTTGAAATTATTTTATGTGATAAATTAAGAAAGAATATGGTTTTGAATTTGAAATTACACTTTCAAATTTACGTTAACCGTTCGTTTTAAGCGAATTAAATGTTGTTTTAATTTGAACACCATCTAGCAATCGATACGTTCGGTTCAATGTGAAGTTTTTAGGATAATACTTTTAAATGCAAGTTTAATTTAAAGGTGTTTTGAACGAATGCGTTGTTTTTGCACACGTGACATCACTACTCATAAAGTACCGTAAGTGCGATTCGTAAAACGTCTGTCTGAGTTCCGATTATAAAATATCGCGTGATCTGGTCAGTTCACACAACCGTGTAATACATGGTCAATTTTTTGACCAATTTTTAGTTCGAAAAACATTAAGATGTTCGTAAGTACGAAAAGCTCTGTTTGAACTTGAAGAGAGGATTGTGAAAGGGCTTGCTCGCTAATGGGAAATATTGGAAAGTTGTGTTCGTTAAGCGGTGATTACTGGTATCGGACCGATAAGGCAACGAATTCACCGTATAGGATGAAATACTACAGAACTAATACAGGAATACCTCGCCTTATTGCGATTTGTAGATATTGCGATTTTTGTCACATTAAATGTTTGTTGCAATCCTTAAATTCCTGCGCCCTTAAGCCGCTATCACCAACCAGCCAACCAATCCTTAAATTGGGTCGAGATCAGAGTTTAATTAACAGGTTTAAATTGGAATTTATGGATATAGATGTTTTGTCCAAGATGGAAAAGTTATTCATAACCATTCCAAAAATTGTGAAAATAAGGAATATACTTCATACAAACATCTCTGTTCCGATATGGCCACATTTACAAGATATATGGCATTTCCTGAAATTTCTCAGGATTTAATTTTATAATGTTAATAAATCGATTCGAATATTCGTTTTGGATTTTACAAGTAGCAACTGTTTATTTCACACAATTTCGTTAGTGTTTTTAAAACAATGAATCTAATTCATTATAATAATAATCATAATGACAATAATGGAATAGATTACAAGTTCGATATAAAAGGTAAAAACCCAGTAATAGATCATGGTTTAACCTTAAAAGAAACTTCAACATTTGCGAACATGAAATGGAAGAAATATCGTCTTGATGTTTTCAAAATTAAAATACAAACAATTCAGCATAACAAGTTTTCTCAACGAACATTGAATTCAAATCGTATTTTTTTACGACGTTTCTAATAAAATTACTTTTATAGTAATGTATGAATGATGCAGTTTTCCCAATGTAGGCTTATTCAAAATTTTGTGGAACTTTTTTCCTGCATTCTCCAATTTCTTTGCCAAAAAGGTCGAGATTTCTGAAGCGAAATTTTCTAATTGAAATTCATTTGACTTTGGGGTATTTTGTCAGAACATTTTCGTTTGTTTAAGACTATGTTAGGAATAGGAAGATTTTTTGCTTACCAATTATAAATTCCAGGATTACTTGCCCCCTTTAAGTTGGACCCGTCTAGATTTAATTGTCATAATTAATTTATATAATTTCAAAATTCTTCATATATTATATAATTTTTAAAATAGTAAACATAAATGACAAGAATGCAAATGTTGAGGTTTAATTAAGATAGAAATTACAAAGGGGTCGTTTGACGAATTTGGTTTTAAAAATCTGTTAATTTTTAAATTTTATACAAATTGTTGTGATAATTTAAAGTCATACTTTGAGGTGACTTAAAAAGATGTGTTTAAATAATTAGTCTCCTAATCCTAACACAGGAAAATATTTTTAAACTGAATTTCAACTTTTCTCCCGAATAAAATTAGGGTTGTGGATTTTTGAGTTGAAGACAAATTCTTTTATAAAAATGCGGTTTAGCCAATTGTTGTGTCAGGCGTATAATGTCCTGAAGAAATTTGTCCTTAAAACCAACTTTGCAGTCATATCTTCGAGAACGCATTAAGCTTCCGAATAATATTCGGATATATTCCCAGATATATATTTCTGGATAACGATCAATGTATTCGTCTAACAGAGTTAGTAACGCATTTTCTTCCGCCGCAGACAAATCAAAGAATTCATCGTGGTCAATCACGTAATATTTTAAAAAATTTTGAAATTCATCAATTTTATCAAAGAAAATCATACCCATATATTCCAATATTGCCATAACTCCTGTTCTACAACGTTTAACGATCATATGTTTGAGGTAAGAGACGCAAGACGAGGCTTCCACGTTTTCCATCAAAAAACACGTTAGCCAATAGTCCAATTGGCCATACATTTCATTTAACTTTGGAAAATCCTTTTCGGAAATAGCTTCTTGAAAACGAATTACGGAGTCCATCTTCTTCAAAGCTTCGGAATATTGCTGGGGGTCAACGTAGAAAATCAGTCGGTTTAATTGCTGGTGAGAAAACTGTTTGAGTACATTGAGAGGAAAAATTAACGCTTCGTACCAACTTTCATTTTTCATTTTTTTAGAAACTTTCATAGCGTGAAAAAGAAAATCTACATCAATATTTTCATCTTGCTCTAGAATGTTTTTCTCCAGAATCTTTATACGGTTTTTGTAAACTCTCCATAGCTTTGATAAATTATCCTCGTTTAAAATCCATATGAAGTTTATGACAGCGTAATAATATTTTCTATCAAAGGCACTGAGAAAAGCCTTCTGAAATCTTTCGTCTTCTAATGGCATTTCGTCTTCAATTGCCTTCAGATATCCGAAATTTTTGTTATTCCAATACATGAACTCATCGAAATAACTAGAAATTGCATGAAGTAAAAGTTCCCAGTCATTGTGTCGGCAAATTTCCTTCTTTTGTTCATCAGTGGCCATCTGAAATATATCTTTAATTGCATGGAAAGAGTCTTTGTTGTCGAGAATTTTGGGAATGTAATGAGTCCTGCACATTTCGACTTGTTTCGTTCCACTTAAAGATTTTGTAAATTTGGCGAGCGTGTTCACATTTCCTTTTAATAGCCGCGTAAAAGCTTCTTTAAATTTAGCTTCTTTCAGAGGTATTTCATCTATTATCTTTTCCAGGTACCTCCCATTATCGCATTTCTCGTTCGTGATCTCGTCGAAGTAATTACAGATTGCGTGAAGTAAAAACTCCCAGCTTCCACCACTTTTGCATATCTGGATTTTTTGTTCCTCGGTAGCTAGTTGAAAAATATGTCGTACGCTCTGGAAATCGTTTTTGTGTTTTAGAATCTTGAAGATGTAGTCAGGCTGTAAGTTAATTACTTAAGATATCTGGAGGAAATATCCATCGATTTTTCTTACAGACAACAGTACAGTACAAGTGTTCCCAAAATGACCATTGAAAATCTGATGGTTTGTCGAGTGGGTAACAATCCAACCATTGCCATTCCGGATAAATATAACTTCTTCCTACTTTATTGCTCTTTTGATGATGTTTGTAATTTAAAAGTTTCTTAACTCTTTGTTTTTCATGGTCGCTGATGCAAACGTTAACAATTGAGTCTTTATAACTCTCTTTAATGTTGTCCCAAATTAATACTAAACTAGTTAAGAAACATTGATAATCTGCTCCTGATTTCATTTTCTCGATGTTTATTTGATAAATTGGCATAAGTAGCAAATCTCTCAGTTGACGTAAGGTACCGCTTTTAGCCGCCGCATTCGCTACTTTTGCCAAATGAAGTTTATCAAAAGCATCCTTTTTCATCCTACCATTAAAAGCATCGAGAAGTTCTTTAAATTTCTTAAAACCACTATAGTGCAGAACTTTCTCTAAATGCACGACATGATTCTCACATCTTGTTTCATCAATGCACAGATCCACATCACCGTATGTTTCCTTTATTATAACCAGAGTACTTTCGAAGTTCTTCTTAACCTTTTTATTCGGTTTATATAAAATGGAGAAAACAGTTGGACAGCCAAACAACATAAAGAAATCCCGTAGACCTGTCCAGTCCTGTTTTTCTTTTGCTCGTTCGAACCAATTCTGAAACTCTTTTCTTCTGAGAAAGTTCTTATTCTTCAGATATGATAAATCGATGTATTTATCTGCGAGAAGCTTGCTGAAATTCTGGTCCGTAAACAGAATTTGATAAGTATACTTATTGCAATAGAACACCCACGGAAATTCGTGATGGGCCAACTTAATGAGCGCCTTTATCTTATGAAAATCATTCTTGTTGTTAGCAAAAAACTTTTTAAAATCAAAAACATTCCAAATGTTTTTTAAAATGTCGAGAACTAAACTATCTTCTATTTCATTTTCCATCTGCATAATGTTAACAATAATTTCATACAAAATGTCTGGTTTTTGTCTGGTATTTTTCATTATTTCATAGACCAGATACCCAAGATTGCTTTCAAACAATCTATCTTGTGACGCAGCTGCTATGGCATAGCACAACATGTTAAATTCTAGTTTGTCCTTTTGACAAAACGTTTTAACTGATGTGTCAAAGATATTCTGCAAAATATCAAATATGGCGTAAGAGTATTTGTAATCAAAATCGTGATTATCGAATTGAGACGCGGAATATAACGCTGATAGATGTGCCGCGTTCCTTCCGAGAAAATCTGCTTGCAAAATGCATGCTTCATCCGATTTAATCAAGTGAATTGCTTTTATTTGATCGTCATTGATGATGGCTTTGTGAATATCAGCAGAAGCTACTGCAAGATCCAGAAAAATTCGTATCATCCTATTGGTTACGGTAAAGTACTGTTGTTTTAGAAACCTGATGACCGTGGCGTATTTCTCGCCATTTTCTTCGTAACGTTTTCTGTCAGTCAAGATTTCGCCTAAACGTTTGGCCACAAAATATTCCGCGAATGTCCTGTGGCTGAAATTCAACTGATTGTCCTTCTTTACATATAAGCCGATACGTTGTATTTCGTCTTCACCTTCAGCCTTTCCATCAATATCCAAAAGCACATGTCTTAAATCTTCTGGAAACAGTACTTGTATGGCGACATTTTTGTGCATCATGGATGCATAATCACGACTAATAGATGAAGCGCCAGAACTGCCATCAATATGGTCACTTTTTTCCTTGCAGTAGAATAGAAATTTCTCCTCGACGAAAATATCGTACAATGACAAAATGTTATCCATGACATGGCATTTGGCCTCAGTAGTTGATGCATTGACGCCGTTTATCTTACTTTGATAAATACCAGAGCTGATATCGGCGATCATCATGGTGTGCAAAGGAATGCCAATTAATTCTTGGGCAAATCTGATGCGAGATCCTTGCAATCTGCGGGAGATTGTGAGCATTTCACTTATGGAATTAAATTCTAAATTTTTTCCCAATACATTTCGCCAGTAATTTTCAAGGAAAGACTTTTGCTGCTCGCTCGAAAATTCAATTGGACTGTAAGAGCTACAGTTTAGTTCTTTTTCCAAAACGGTTTGATAATGTGACCTAGAAGTGACCCAAATGGTAGCTTCGGTGTTTTTGTAGCTGCTTAATAGTTGAAGCACGGTAGTCTCATATTTTGGACAGATTTCATCGAAACCGTCAAAGAAGAGGTGGCAAAAATTAGGGGACTTCATGGCATGGCGAAGCAGTTCTTTTTGCCAACATTTCTTCATTCCTTCCGCTTGACAAAGAAAATCCAAAATAGCATCTTCATCTATTTGCCCATCTTGCTTTCGAAGTTCTTCCAAATTTTTGCTAAGTAACAGAAGGTTTATTTTGATTGTCCATAGTTTCCGGCGTTTATAAATACATTTTTTTATCTTGTTCATTATCTTAGTGATTGCTACCGATTTTCCAGATCCTGGTAGACCGATTAAAACATTTACATTTTCACTCTCGGTTATTAGTGCATCCATAGTCAAAGTAGCATTTTGAACAGATTTATACACCGAAACAGCATTGTCCTTTTTGTTGAACCAATGGATATCCTCGGATTTAAATTTGGAACAAATTACGTTGAAATCACTGTCCATGTTACGCTTAACGTCGAGTAGAATTGCGTTTTGATTGTCTATTTCAGCATCATTTTCTGCAAAGACGAGTAATTTCTGATTTTGAAGAAGCTTTTCCAACTCGGGCTTTTCAAATCCACTGAACACAAAAACCGTTTTTTCTGGAATGTTCCGAAGTAAGGATTCGTCGTACTTGAAATTCTTTTTAAAAAGAAGTTCGATGTAATAGCTATCAATACTTTCAAAGTTGTCCATCTTCTGTCCAATGCATAGTTTACCAGATTCCACAATTTTGTCACAAATGGCAACGTTACTTTTCAAGTTTTTGAAATCGGAAGTGTTGATCAAGTCTTCGAGTATTATTTCTTCGCCTTGCAGGGTAACTGCTGCTTTCATGAACTTGTCTACATAACATATTTTTTCAAATTCGCAAGAGTCGCTATACTCGTTTAGTTGGCATCCTTTTTCATTGCACACGAAAACGATTTTTTTCTCAGGCTTTTCAGCCACGACTAAATGTTCGGTAAGCTGTTTAGCCATTTCATATTGTTTGTCACAATTGATGACCAGAATGAATTCCTTTTTACTCATGAAGGTGTTTTGTAAGCGTCTCATGTCCTTCTGTAAAGTTGGAAGATCCACAATGGCGAAATATAATTCCGGATAATCACGATGCTTGTAGATGTTCATCAATGCTTGAGCAACTTTCAGACACGTGAGGGTGGGAGTATCCGAGTAAATGCTGTTGATTATTTGATTATTAACACTCAGAAGCGTAATCATCTGTTGGATGTCAGTGAAATAATCCGGCTCTGGTTCGATCTTGTCAATACGAGTGGACAATGTAATTCCGTGATAATAGTTATCTAAGATTTCTTCAACGTGATTATTAAACTCAGCGGCGATTGATGTAGGGGTCCTTTCTTTGTGATCTTTTGTCGCTTGTAAGTTCCACATTTTCCCGAGCATCTTGTCATACACATTATCATTTTTAGTTAAGTTAAACACTCTGCCAACTTCAGCTTTCACCGTGTAATTAATTTCCTTGTAATCTGGTTGGTTAACAGCCATTACTAGTAGCCCGAGAAATTGATCAAACAACGCCAAGGTTTCATGATCAGATGTTAACTTTGCATTTCTGATAATGTTATGAGAACATTCTGGTGTTAAACTGAACATGTACGAGTTTTTTGGGATAAGTCGAGTTTCTTGTGTTTTGTGACACACAATGCCGTTTTGCCGAAGTTCATCCATATGAAAATCCCTTCTTGTGAACACGATGAGATGCTCGATGGGAGCTTCTCGCGTGAATTTAGGTAGCTCTTCGATAAAACATTTGAAATATTTTGGCAGTGCAAAGTTGCAATTTTAGATATTTCTTTTCCGTTTTCTGCTAAGGCATGTTTCACTTGCATTAGGCAATATTTTTTCTTCTGAACATCTTCCGATTTTATGCCCTCATAAGAGAAAACTATGTCATCGAAAACCCCGGCATCTTTTGCTTCTGGGATGAAGTGGAAATTTCTCAGTGCTTTTCCTAAACAATAATATAGAATGGAAACTGCGGTCTGATAATAAAATCCATGCTGACAATCTGATCCAGCGATGGTCCTTCCCTCTTCTTCAGCAGCGGATGTCATCTTCGTTGCCATTTCCAAATTGTGCGTTGATGTGCGTTGACCATTAAGTTGACCTTAACATTTTTTCAGTAAAGATGCTCATTACTTCTGAAAAAGTAATGATCCATTTAGATGCCTGAAATTCTAACTGAATTCTGCACAAAATTGCACGAGTAATTAAAATGTAGGCAGGAGGTCTTTCATGTTGGTTGACGGTGTAATTGTCCTAAAATGATTGCATTATGGTTTTCGTAATGTTTATGATCAAATAACTTAATTCGCGCAATTCTGAAAACATGTATTGCATAAAATAAGTACTGACTTTTCCAGGTTTTTAACTAATTTTCCCTGATCAAAGACAAAATTGACATATTCCATTGTTATTTACGATTTTGAAAAATTAGCATGAAAACATTTTGAAACGTTTTTCAAATTGACATGGGGAAATGTGTCAATTTTTGAAAATTTAACTTGGAAAAGGCTGTAATTATTACAAATGTGTACTCTGAAAACGTTAAGAATTGTGCCAATATGTCCTCAGAATCTGTTGAAAATTTCTCTTCGGAAACTGTTTAAAAATTGCACGATTCTATGCTTGAAAACAATTTAATATTTTGCATAGTTGTGCTCTGCAATTGTGGAAAATTTGACAAATGAGCATACGTAGAAGCATTGATTTTGGATTATGACAACAGCAATACGTTAAATGTCCCTGACGTTTTTAAAAAAAATAATTCAACCTTTCCTGACTTTTTCAGATACATGTATTTATAAATTCTGTGACTTTTCTGACTACGAGAATCCTGAATTATCCGCATTTTATTATTTAAAAATAAATAACGGTGAAGTTTAACGAAGTTAAAGGCAGACCATACAAATTGATGTTTGTAAGAAAAGTGTTTAAACATATTATTTCTACGAGGAAATTTATGAAATTATTAGTAGATTTACCAACCTTAAGGAACCATCCTTCAAAGTTGTGTTGTTGTTTAGAAATTAACTTCAGTATCTCACATTGTCCTTTTTGGACTGGCTCGATTCAGTTTCAGTGATCTCTGCATTTCGCGAAGTGATCACTGCATCGTCTTAATGATTAAACAATAATGCATCAGATTTTACGAAAAAAAAAACAAAATAAAACAAAACACTGAATTAGATAAATTAAGAGGCAACGTCGTTTCGTTGTCTCCAAAATTAAAATTAAGCAGACGAAAGTCTACTACTTCTCTTAAAAAACAGATTTACTGTCTGCAACTTCAAAAGCATTATAAGATGCAGGGCCGCGTAACAGGTACAACCGAAGAGTTACCTGAAAATAATCCGTAAATTACGAAAGCGCAATTACAAAACTTATACCTGCCTGGTCTAGTGAGGTCGAACCTGGTTTCGGCTCCCTTGAAGCAGGAAGCGCCGCTGCTCCAAGGCGCTCCAAATTTAAATCTAAAATAAAAAATTGGAAATAATTAACGTCAGAAGTTGGAATGGATCCCAATTGGCTAAGTTTAAAGACCTAATTTTCATTGGTTTTCACAAGAAAAGTTTTGGCAAACATGTATCTGATTTTTAGTTATAAAAAGCCAACATTTTAGTGGCCGGACACATTGTCCGAACGCGTGAGTCTGGGTAGCCAGGGTATAGGATCCACCCAACTCACATCAACCTTATAGTGCATTTTTACTTTGTAATTGTAGTCACTGCGTTCGTTTAACTAGTTTTTATAATCCTTGTTCCCTAAAATTAATTGTAAACTTTTAAATACATTCGGAAAGTGTATTGGAAGTGAGCATTTACCCGTACTGAAGTTATATGGATTTTAGTACCAGGGTACCCGATCGAACTTACAGGCCATCCTGTAAAGTTCAAAAATCGTTACGTCGGGGAATCCCCTGGCTTGCACCCGGAAGCCAGGTTGCGTGGGAACCGGGAAAGCCCGTCCTGACGCAGGCCTTCCTGTTGACGGGCGCTTAACAGCTCGAACTTACTTATTTAACTTACTCGAATATGTCCAGATGCAAATTTTGCCAACTCGCCGTATCTTGTCCCAATTAAAATATGTCAAAGTGCGATTCGCAAAGAGCCGGTCTGTCTAAGTACCCCTTAAAGATACTCGCAGCTGTCCCCGCTCTGAGGGGTCATCTAAAAAGTTAAAGAAGATCGAGCAATGACGTCTTGCTACATCGTCGAAAGATTTTGAGTACAAATGTGGAGGTGTTATTTTAAGCATAGAAAATGCTCAACTAATCTCCAAAATTGTGGCCCTTAAGGTTTAGTTGTGGCCAGGTTCTTGTATTTAAAAGGACTTTTGTTTTCTAATTCCTGTCAATGTTTTATGAATTTTACTTATTACCCTTATGATGAATAAGTAACAGACTTTATTCTTTTTTAGGAAGATTGTGTTTATTTATTTATTATTATTATTACCCTTCAGCATTTCCAACAAATACAATAATAACGAAAGAACATTTTTACCGTGAGTGGAGGGATAGGTAAACCAGTATTCCGCGCACAAAAACAATTCTAAAGTGTCCCGTCTTACATT
>JAQGBX010006683.1:0-12205 GCA_034698745.1 Megaphyllum sjaelandicum
CAGGTGTTGAGTGTGCTAAGTAAGGCTTGTCTGCCATTATCTCCTAGTTTAGTCAAGAACTCATTTGGAATGCCATCCTCTCCAGAAGACTTCCCGCTCCTGAGCTTCTTAATGGCAAAATTAAGCTCTGTTATTGAGAATTTACGTGGCTCCTCATTGGTTGTGGTGCACGTGTTTTCCGTTTCAATAGGTTGCCTCACTCCCTGCTGAATCTTTCTGTGGTCTAAACTGAATTGTTCTCCGTAGACCTTTAGTTTTTCGATAATTCTCTCTGGAGTGTCAGCTATACTACCCGATGGATCGGATAGGATCTTTGCTCGGTATGAGCCAAATTTCTGTTGTATATATCTCCAGAATTTTTTCGAACTATCCCGTCCCCCTTCATGTATATCATGCCACATTTTTCGGTCATGACTATTGATAGACTGTGACACTAGGACTTGGGCTTGTTTTTTCGCCTCAATATACTCCGTCCAAGCTAGCTGAGTTTGGTTGGCATCCCCTTGCTTCAGGGATTGTCTATGAGCTTTGCTTGCTGCCCGCCTTATGGTGATGGCTTGTTTTATTTCTTCAGTAAATCATAAGGGTGTTGAGGCAGCGCGAGCGTTCTGATTGGGCGCACCCTGTATTCCCATAGTTATCCCGCGTTCCCGCTTGATGGCGCCACTTACAGTCCGTGCTCGCAGGCTCTGATTCGAGATCTCGTTTTCAAATTCACTTGTTTGAGGTGCGTGCGTGAGGGCGGTTGTGTCGCTTATGTTGTAATGTGCTTCGTTATGAACTTTTGACGCTGATTTCACCTCTTATTTCAGTTTTGATAAGAGAGATAAGTTCGCCCGAGCGGTTTCCCTTTTAACTCCGTCGTTATCTAATGCATACTTGTGCCACCAAATCGGATTTAGTCGCCCGAAGGGATCTGCATGTGGAATGCGCTGAAGCCTCTTGACAATCGGATTTCTTCTTAGGAGAATGTGAGTCACTTTACCTTTCCTTTTTAACCCCTTCTCTCGTCAAATTCAATTGTTTGTTTCCCGTGCATTCGCCAAGAATTTCGGGGCCGGTAGCACCTACGTGGGTGTCTACAGTTGGTCAGTATCGTCGAGTTCGGTGCCAATAAACCATCGGAGGTAATCGAGGTACATTATTTGATTCGGCAGCTTGAGCTGCTTATCCGAGCGAGGCATTCGGAATGACTGGTCAAGCCTGACCAAATTATATGTTCAAAGGTCATTTTTGAGTCTGGGGAGCATCCACTTTCCAAGGAGCTTGCTCGCGTACCTCTCTTCACCCTCCTTCAGGATTTTTGACCCTTTGCCGCCAGTATGTACATGTATGTAGTAGGTGTAGTCATGACCTGGTTTGACCAGATAAAAGACCCTTAGTGCTACTAAGTATTAATGCTAATATTTGGCCCAAGGATTATCCATATCAACAGTTGATGACATTTGACCTCCAGAAAGTAGACAGGAAATGGGAGGACGCTGTCGTTTGGTGGATAACATCTTGAGATATCATGTAGTTCAAGAAGCAAGAACACATGTCGAAATAGGTTCGCATAATGAATTTCTTTGACCGTACGAATTCGCTAGCGTGAATACTCGCGTGAAAATATCGGTAAATTGTCCTAAAAATAATTAGAAATGTTGAACATTGACTTATTTTCATAACTGGAGAAGCACGACATTTTTATCATAAGCCATTCCTCACTTTGCGGAAGCAGTTTGTGGAGTTTTAAAAAAGCCCACATTTCACTATGATTTATTGCTCTGGAGCCATTTCTTGTTTTCAGTTTTTACGCATTTTTAAACAGTTTTTAACCCTGTATACTCGAAAAACAGGAGGTCAGGAAACCATCGTACTTGCGTGCAAAATCACTGTGCGAGGAGAAGTTGTATTAAATTTTATTGTGACAATAATTGGAGTTTTGCGAGGAAATGGAAATTAAATGCTGTGCAGTGCCAATATTTCACCTTGACATTTTTTTAATACATGTTTTTAAAACGCATTCAACATTTTATATCACATTAAATCTGAAGATTGAGTCTCGCAGTTTATGTTAATTTTTCAGTTGCAGTTCCTATAGCTCATGTCAATGGTTTTTTGATTTGCGACCAGTTTTGTATACATGTAATGATTTTTTGGTTATTTTAACTTCATTTATACTTTTACTTGGTATAATTTAACAAGTACATGTTTGAATTTTAACGATCCCAGCCCACATAAATACACAATATCTTGTTGCTTAATTTGGATAGTTTTTGAAATACATATGAACATTTTTAATTGGTTAGGTTTGAGGGAGAATATTTGCTAGCTTGATGCATGTATAGTTTTAAATAAAGAAAGTTCAGCTTTTGAAGTGATAAGTTTGCCTGGGACGAAATATTTTACTTATAGAACTAATAGAAGTTGAGCAAAGACGCTGAATTAATTTGTTGGTTTTCAAATTTGAGGCATATCAAAGAAACCCCTTCATTACACTTTACGTATGTACATGTATGTACTTGCTAACGAGGTTGTTGTAATTTGTTTGATAAGATCGATACCATTTCTTATTAATTAAAAAATAATGTGCAATCGTGCTTAATTGCTTCCTGAAGTTCGTAGTGTTTCCTACAGGTGCACTTGTTAAATTTAAAATCACTTTTAAGACGTTAACGTTAGTACTTGAATTTTTCCAGAAAACTGGCCCTGTGTTTGAATAAGATGCAGCTAAATCGAGCTTTTAAACAAATACACTCCTGAGAAATTTTGCTGGCTTTCGAATTGCTGGTAAACAGTGCTTTGAAGTTGCTATTTACTGTACGTTGAACCAACATGAAACCTTGACAAAAAAAGGGAAGTGATCGTGCTAGCATTGCAAGGGGAGAAAAATTGAATGAACTGCAACGCTAATTGTTTTAAATTGCACTAAACATCTTATATTTTAGGAGATTTTAGAAATTACACTGAAATTAAAAAGAAAATGAAAGTTAAACCAATAAATGTTTTTTCTCGAAATCCGTATTTTGTTTTTTATTGCTGAAAGATATCCAATTAAAAGTTTCAACAGAAATATCATTTCTATCAAGTTTCATCTTATAATGTTTCATCAGTCAAAACGCCATGAATTTCTGCTTCTCCAGGGTGGCCACAGGTCAGGGAAGGGGGGGGGGTTGGAAAATAGGTCATGGAAGTCGTGGAAATTTCCCCAAATAAAAGTAAAACGCTATTCCTGCACTCAGTCTGCTAGCAGCTCCATCACCAAGCCTCTTCAGCTAGACTTGTAAAAAAATCTTGTTTTGCCAAGCTTCTCATTGCAATTGTTATTTTATTTTTCATTACGACAAAAAAAATTATATGCATTAACGAGTAAGTTTTGGTCAGGGAATTTTGGAATTTAGTCAGGGAAAAGTCAGGAAAATTGAAAATTTTATGGCCACCCTGTTCTCTGACTGCAGGAAGGATTGTTGACAAATTAGATAATTTAACGTTAGATATCGCCTAATCACGTATCCTAAGTATTTTTTTTTAATAATACAACTTTCGTTTTTAAGTTTGATGGAATTTTTTTTCCATTAGTACTTCATTTGCTGAGTAGCCTGGAGGTTTCTATCAATATTTTTTTTTTAATATTTTTTTATTCGCGCAAAAACCTGCAGCTAAACATTCCCCGTAAATGTCAAGACACGTTTTCTTAAATGATTCACTAAACTGGAATTTAGATGGGAGGAATCGAGAGTGTGGCTGCATGGTGAAGGTGTGAAAGGCATTTGAAGTGATTGAGAAAAGGTAGGCAAGGGCACGCTGTAAAAGGGTTTATTGCATACTGTAAATCCATGAAAATGCAAAGGTTGCTAATTAATCCCTATAGTCAACTAGGGCCCTCCAGTCGTTATTTTTGCTTTGTTAGAGCGTTGTTATGGTTACTATCCTTTACTCGATTTCTTATTTTATCTCAAGTTCTAGCTGTCTTTAGTTTTGTCTTTTCGCTGTGGGATGTCAAAGAAGTTCCATCCCAAAATAAAGGCCTAATAGGAGTATAATATGTTGCGCAGCTTCCTCGGCATATGGTCGGATCATTATACTTGTCACATTAAGCATAAACAAAATATATTGAAATGAGTGTGCATGGCTGTGCAGCGTGGACACATATCTCTGCATTGCCTGCATGGCTCTGGCACACCCAGCATTCTGCAGGGGAGAGGCACAAAAAATTTACATTTTTATGAGGCTCATTCGTGCGGTGTAGGATTTCGACGCATGTCATAAACCTTTTTACCTAAACCCACATTTAATGACCCTAAAGCGAGGGATTTCCGAGGGATTGCACCGAAAAGGGAACCTTTTGTGACACCTTACCAGGATGACAATAACATCACTGATGCAATTCAAAAATGCACATTGCCAAGTTTGGATTTCTGTAATGTCAAGTCAACATGAAATGCATTTTTTTTTACTGCGTTGTTTTTCGCGGTTTGGAAATTGATGTATAATCGATGATTAAAATGGGACATATGCCACTCTTTCCGTGGTTATATCGCTGATCGAAAATGTGAATTTACAGGGTCGAACATGTTGTTTGAGTCGAAAACAGGGTTGCCTCATACCTAGAAAACCAGGAAAAGTCCGGGAACTTGATGTTCATGCAAGTTTTTTTTAATTTTAAAGAAAATTATGTTAATTTTCAAAATTTAATTTAAAGAAATATTTTCCAGTCAATTTTTCACGTTGTCATTGGTCAGGGAAATTTTTTTCAAACCTGGAAAAGTCAGGGAAGTCGAAAATGAAATTTCTGGGGGACCCTGGAAATGAAATCTTGGAATCATGTGGAATCTTCACTTTGGCATTACAATTTTTGGAAGACATAAATTGCAACCTTAGTTTTAGCTCTAAATACTAGCGTAGGCCTATGCATCAACAATTCAATAAATAAATCATGCCTACAATGTATTAAAAAGGATTGTAAGTAGATTGTACGCTTGCCAAAACAATTTATGTGCAGAGTATGTCAAAGATAAAAAAAAATTGAAAATGTTGTCTTAATAATTTTTATTTGGATTTCTTCGTTCTTCCTACGTTGAGACGTCAACATCAAAACTATATCCAGGAATAGTTTTCTTGTTATTGTCATTTCTTCGAAACGCTGTCTACAGTAGTATGCAATTCGCACACGTCTTTCAAAAATGAGGAAAGTTTGATGCGAAGATCCACTCTAAAGATTTAGAGAAAGCATACATATTGCCACTTAAATTGCCTCGACGGCCATATTGAATCAACAAAGTCAACTCCACAGCTTCTGATAAAAAATGCACGAGGCAACGTGCTTTCTCACTAAATTGTTTTATGTCACCTGACGTTTATGTCATTTTAGGGTCATTTTATTACACAGGCTCGTTAAAATCCCCGCTGTCACTAATTTGGTCGTGTGTCTATTCGCACAATGTATTTCACTCCACATTCTCTAACTTACATGCAGCTGCTCTAAAATTAAGGTTCATATACAGTACATGTACATTTTTTTATTTGTAAATTAAGTTTCAACAAAGTCCCCACAAAGAGAAGAAGTTTGGATAAAAAAGTATGCGTTTCATCTTCCATCAGTTCTGATTTTTATAAAAAAGTGTTGAGTATAAATGAACTGAAACTGGAACACTTGGCAGATGAAGAAACACTGGCATATATGGAGAATGAAGAAAATTTCGGAATGCAACAAATTTTGCTTGATAAATATTACTTTTTTTAATTAAATTTTTTTTTACAGTAGATACATTTATGTCACAACCTTATATTTTAATGGCAACTTCACGTGCTCATTTCAAACCCTATTTTTTTCAAACACAATATTTTGTCTGTATATTTACCGAAATAGTCAGCAATTATCGTATTTTTTCGGATTAAAAACGCCAAGTTTTCTCCACAAAAAAACATGTTTCAAAATTTCATTGAATTCCACATACCCGAGATCTTGCACGAATTATCATTGGTATCAAATGTTGTTAAACCTGTATTTCAAATTGTGCCACTTTTTCTTTCAAAAATTGTGGAATTGCCAAAGATTGTAAAACATTTTACATGACGAATAAGAAGGTGGAACTTTGGTTGCTTTTCATATTGGCAGTGAAAGGAACTTAATGTTTGAAGTGGTTGCGCCTAAAAGATCCAAATCCTACCAACCAATGCAATGTTTGAATTGCATGGGTACCGGAAGTTCCTTTTATTGTCAAGCTATACAATGAAAACGACTTATTCGGTGGTATTGTTTCCTCGTGTATCCTGTATTTTTCACTTACGCATATCACCTGAAGCTCTCCTTCAACATGGCCTAAATAACTACCTACGACAGTGAAATTCGATGTCCAGCTCTGTGACATCACTTTCACAGAAGGAAGGACACTCGCTCGCGTGACCTTAAAAGTAGTAATTTACTAAGATTTGTAATCCTCCGCAATATTTTTTCCATTGACTGGCGTCTTGCGCACGCGCAGTTTGACCACTGGAAAACTGACCCATTGAGCCATCACCTCGAGGCTGGTTTCCTCATGAAATGGAGTGACACGCTGTAATAATGTTTGCTCAATAACTGAATGTAAAGAAGAAGGGGGCCTCATGTACAGGACTTGGCCACACGAACGGTGCATTTATGGAGTAATAAACCAGACCAGAGGCATTGTACTGACTCCAGATTACTGTACTGCATAAAAACGATGGTGAAGGTTTAAGCTATTTGGAATGAAGCCTAATGGTTTGTTATGAAATGCCGTAATACACGTTGAATCAATAAAAAAGCAATGGCGTTTGCAGAGCGCACCGTTTATGTTCTGTACATATTGTACTTGTACAGTACCTGTATCGCAGGATACATTTTGCTAATGATCTCAGGGGTAGTTGGACCTAATTACCACTTTTTACAAAGTCATTACTGTACAGTTATTCATCCATGGGCAAATACATGGCTATGCTTTGATTAAACTATTTGATGCAACTCTGGTCTGATTAAAGATACACCTTCCGGACATCTCAGTGAGAAGATTATGCTGCCTTGGCATCTGCTACATGGCAAGTTACTCAATAGTGCCATCGTGAAATGATGCACTACCTCGAACCTTGTATTTTTATGGTTTCCTAAATATTTGCAGAAAAAAAGTTATCAATGTCCTTGCCTGCCACCTGTGAGATACAGTTTTCTGTCCTGAAGCTTGATATCACTTTATACATGCATAAAGGTCAAATATAATGATATGGTGGTTTAAGGAGCAGGGGATGGTAAGGGAGAAAGATGGCCTTGAAGTCTGATGTTGCATTTTGTAACACGGAAACTGCATTAAGGTTTAACAAAGCAATGCTAATTTGAAGGGTGTAGAAGGATGACAATATTACTTAAGAAGTCGATGTTGTCATCAGTATTCTCGCACCTCTTGGTTGAATTATAAGTACAGAAGTAAGAAGAGGCTGTTATTTTAATTAGGAAAAACGGTCGCTTGCAAACAATTTGTTTATTGAAAACATTAACGTACTGACAAACTTTACTATAAATTGTTGTTAATATATGATTTTAAACTGAAAATCATAGTTTGCTGCAGGTGTTCTAATATCAGTAATTGAATAGACCATTTACTGAATAGACAATCTGCTCTGAGGCCACTTTAACCGCCATTCTGTCGTCCAAACTGTGAAGAGCTTATTCTCTCATTAACTGAAGTAATCGAATTTTAGAAAATGTCTTGAAGAAATGTTACTGGGTTTTGAAACTAAGTATACGAGCGCAATCAAAAGCTGTTGAAACTTGTCTACTTTTGAGGTTAATAAAACTGTTGCTTCCCAGAACTCTAGCATTGCAGGCAGAAGGTTTAGGTGGGATTTTTTTGTGTCTGAAAACCTTTAAATACGAATTCCACGCGATTCTTCCAGTGCATAATCTGATGAGTATATTTCTCGATGTTTTTCTTGAGTGTTGTTTTCCGTGTGCGAATTTGTCCAGGCGCTTCTGCTGTGCCTTGTAGCAAGAACAGCTATTGCGTCGCTCATGTGTACATGTACATGTGATGTAAATGTTGATCGGTAAACATGGAAACGTTTTGAAAACTCGTAGTTGCATGGATTAGGCCACAAATATCGCTTTGGATATCTCTGTTCCGTGGACCCTAGTGCCTCCAAGCTTCTCGCGGTTGGATGATGCAGCGTCTTTACCGGCAACCGTTAATGGTTCCTCAGGGAACCTTGGAGGGAATGGATCGGTTGTCGCGTTCAGCGCTAGGATGTCAATCTTTTCGATCCGTTTGACTCTTGATGGATCCAAAAAAATCACACCGTCTTGTGGGCGGTTTTCTGCGAAATGGAGGGCGCGGATTCCCTCCCTGTAGCAAACGCAACAAGCGGCGATCACTTCGCGGATAATCAATGGGAAACTGGTTTCCGCACCAAGTTGGTTGACCTCGTCTGGAAAAATGCACCAGCGATTTTTGTGCAAATCGATGGCGCTGCACCTCCTTTTGCATGCAGGTGAGGTGTAATGAATATACGACATGGTTCCTATTTCTGAAAAAATTCTGAAATAAATATGGGCCTCGCATCTTCGCGTATTAAATATCTGCTCTGGATGGCTGCATGCATGCTTTGCAGATTTCCGGAACACAGACTTCGGTTCTGAGCTTCCTTCCTTCCGCCTGAGCTTGCGGTTACTTTTTCGCGCTGTTAGATTCGAATCAGGGGAGGAATCCTGATGGAAAGTTTGGGGTAATTAGCAGCGCCCGGCCTGCATGGTGCGTGATTTCTGGACGGTTATATAGTTTTTTAATTGCCAAGGGCGAAGAACCAGAGAAGTTTCCTCTTAAAATCATCAAAATATTGCTAGTGATGGGAAAGCCATGGTCATCACGGGAATGACCTCTTCGGGTATCACTGCACGTGTATTAGTTGATTTTTAAAAAAAATTAATTGGCGGAACTGAACCGAAGATTGGAGAATTTTTATGAAGTTGATACTACTTTGTTTTGCTGCATCTTTATACCGTTGTTCTGCCTAAAGAAATTCAGTAAAACCTAAAAACATTAGGTTTTACTGAATTTCTTTCCTGTGCATGAATCGGCAATCACAAGGATATCGAAAATAGAAGCCTAAAAATATAACCCATATGTTCCCGTGTTGCCCCCTGCGCCCTTAAACCACTGTCACCAACCATAACCCATATGCTACTTTTGTTTATTATTCTTGTTTTCTTTTAAGGTGCATGGATCTCGTTTTTCTTGCTAAATCAATTTCAGAAATCATTCTGAAAAGTTGAAATTTTGCATGTTGTTTTTTTTTTGTTTTTTGTTTTGAGATTTTGTTGTTGTTGATTAATGATGGGTTTTACCTGATAGCAACTTAGAGTAATAATCTCGTTTTCATTAACAAGATTATTAATCGTTGACAACCGATTAATAATTCAGTTCTTGAAAACCTGCAGACTTTTCAGCCGTGACACGTTGCTGAAAATACGACCTGCCAATTGGTGAACTTTGTCACTCAATTTGAAGTTGTCTACTAACTGCATTTGCCTGAATTCTATGGCTAGCTGTCACAAGCCGTACAAATGTTATATTGTTGACAAAGAGCAGTTTACTGCTGAACTGAATGGCTGACTCGCACATGTTTTATTCAAATTTTCTACTTCATAATGCAGTGAAGTGTTTGCACGAGCAGTGTTCGTAATATAAATGAGGTTAAGCTATAGGTTAATCCGGTTGTTCTTCAACGAATGTTACAGACACTGTTCTTTCACATATGCCAGGCCACGCACGTTCATTGAACAAAATCCAGAGAGCAGTTTTTAGTACACCATTTATCGATTCCCATTCTTGCAGCTTTTCGTGGACTATCATTGCAAGGAAGGAATTACCAACGCCATCTGTTGAGTCTCCGGAAACGCCGAGTCACTTTTCTCCATACGATGCTTTGACACAGTTTCTATTTGGGAAGCCTGTTTTTCCAGAACCATGTAGTTCTCCCAGTGGGAATTTGACGTGTTTTTTTTCAGACTATGTTCAGCAAAATTTTGTATACGTGAAATTGTTTCAGAATAATTTGCCAAATGATTAAGCTTGGACAAAAGCAGGGAAACACTGGGACGTTATCTTTAATTTTGCTCTGCAGGCTGCATGCCACTTTTTTTTTCTGGAATTCAGACATGCTCTGAAGAGCATCTTCTCAAGAACGAAAACATTTGTCTCGTTATGAAACCGAAATAACCTTGAAGAATGAAAGGTAAAATTGCATCTGTGCCTGGAATCATTTCAGTAGGTGAAATGCTTCTTGCCTGCAGTGACGTTGTCATTGCTTGACATCTATTGCAAGATTGGTAAGTGACCTTATTGTTTAGGCTCAGTGTAAGCAGAAATAAGCATTCTGGATTAAGCAAAACTGATTCTCATCAATTTCTGTGCCTTTTAATCGATGACTTCAATGAAATTTCATCTGCCAAAGGGATGAAAATTACTGTTAAATTTACTTGAAATGTATCGAACCTCATCAAGATCCTTGAGATCTGATCATAGTTACTCAGGGTGGCCACAGCTCAGGGAAGTCAGGGGAAAAAGTGGTCACGGAAGTCATGGAAATGTCAGGTAAATTTTTAAGTGGTCAGCCTGGTCAGGGAAATTTTTCCAAATAAAAGCAAAATTCTATTCCTGCACTCAGTCTAGCTTCTAGCAGCTCCATCACCAATCCTCTTCAGCTAGACTTGTAACAAAATCTAGTGTTTTGCCAAGCTTCTCATTGCAATTGTTATTTTATTTTTCATTATGACAAAAAAATTGATATTCATTAACGAGTAAGTTTTGGTCAGGGAATTTTGGATTTTAGTCAGGGAAATTAAAAATGAAAATTTTGTGGCCACCCTGTTACTTGATTCCCACCAGTTGAATTGACACCTTTAATGAAGAAAGCAGACTGCGCTGTTCTGTCAACATGTTCGTGGTGCTGTTGGTCAGTATTAGCAGAATTGAGGAGTACTAATTATCATTAAAACAACTGTGTCCAGTCCTAATTAACGGTTGGGTGTGACTACGAGGAAGGCTGCAGATAGAACTCTATATATGGCATACGGTAACAGTAACGATGGCGACACCATCCGTTAAATAGGTCATTTTCCTCTCCCCTGCACTTAATTTTGATTTCTCTCAAGTCGATTGACCTTCGTGGTGAATTCGTTGACTTCCGGGCATGATAAAAAACGGACGAAATGAAAGTATTATCGAGAGCAATGAATGTGGCTTTCTCACTGTGGGCTAACTGCGGTTTAAAGTTTCAGCAACACTATTCACCATTGTCTGACAACATCATGTGACATTAACCAACGACGACATTTTCTAAATTGCCAATTTCATTTAGTAAATATTGGCTGGGATACTATAATGTCAGGGAGGGATGCTGGACAACAGCTATTCAAAATAAATCGTGGGGTGGAATTTTCCTTAAAGAGAACGACTGTATTGCTGTACGATGAACCTAAAATATGACAACTAACTGTCCCGTGTTAATGAACGATTCATAACACTTGCGAATGATTCTCAAACAAACTTCCCCGTACAACCAATTGCCTTTGCAAACTTTGAAGATCAAGGATGTTACGCTGTATTGGGTAGTTTTACAATTCCGTGGACCATTTTCAAATACCTTTCCAGAATGCAATGATGAAATGCAGTAATCAGACTCAATTTTACTGCAAAATTTATGCTTTGCTGATTCGGATATGTAATGAACTGCTTATTCGTCCGTCTTAAGTAGTTATTGATGCACAATGTATTCTTTAAATTAACCTGGTTTTTCGTTTTTTTTTGGTAATAAATGTCATTTATAACTTAAATTTAGGCTATGTTTAATTAAACTGTAGCATTCATTTTTGAACCTTTATAAGAGAAGTTCTATACATTATAATTTATATGGAATATTTCGTGCTACTCTTAGTTACCAGTCATCGGATGTTCTGAACTACATAATACAGTAAAACCTGGAAAAGTGACCACCTGTTTATGTTGACCAATTTTTAGTGTAATGTTTTTTCTAGTGTACATTTCTTTCATAAAAATTCTCTGTATAGTGACCAGTGACCACCTGTCTATTATGTACAGTGACCAGGGTGTGTTATCGTTTTTGCAATTTTTACATTGCCAATGTACCTTAAAAAGTGACCAGATAACAGATGAGTCACGTTACAGCTTGCTTTAACCCTTGGACATGATGATTC
>JAQGBX010006684.1:0-12204 GCA_034698745.1 Megaphyllum sjaelandicum
GTAAAATGAAAAGGACCAGAATTTATAATTAGTATATTACGACCCTAGTGGGCAGACAAAATCTCATCACAAAGAACAAAAAAACTGGTAAGAGAGGTCAGTTTAGTGTTAAAATTAATTCTAATCTCACTAGAAAAAATTTAAAGAATTAATCGAACAATGCACATTAGTTTAGATAGTACTTACTCAACTTTGTACTATAAACTACATTTCATATTAAAAAAATTCCAAATGGAAGTGGTTGGTTGCCATTCTTTGGCCAATGTTGGCCCAACAATCAGCTGCCAGCAAATTATCACTTTTGGTGATTAACGTCTCAACAATGATGGCCCAACTATAAGTTGGCAACGCCTACCATTAGCCTACAGTGCCAACGATAAAATTACATAGGTCCAAAAAAGTGTGTTACTGTGTGTGTACTGTTACTGTATCCATAAATGACGTCTGGCAAAGGAGGGGAGGGGGTTATGTGAAAATGGGACACAGGGGGGAGGGGTTCAAGGAAAGCGACGTCAGGATGTCAACTTGTGCTTAGACTGTCATCAGTTTTAGATGATAAATTGATTGCATTGGTTTTATTTTATTGCTAATCAATTTATAGGCAAATTTGCTGATTTCTGCAGCTTATACAGCCTGCATCAGTTATTATATACATTACTGCCCCTGTATATGAAGAATCAGTTTATTTTGGCCTTTAAAACTGGGTGGTTTGCTATTCTGTTAGGAGAAATTCCTGGTTTTATCGACAGCTGTGAATTTGTACAGTTAGTTCATTGCCTCAGTAATATTTTTGATAAGTATACATTCTGGATATGTATTTTGCATCAAAAGTAGCAGTCCCTAAACACATGCACGTGCACTAATCCCTGAAAGCATCAATAACTCAACATTCTCACAAACAAACAGGCAAACAAACATCAGACGAAAGCAACCATGTTAACAATTAAAAATACGGATGATTGGTTAAAATCAGATTTTGAAACTTTAATGTAAGTAATTCAACTACATGTAATTTACTTTTGTTTTGTCTGTTTTACTTAGTTATAATATTCTGTAGGTCCGTGGTTCATCTTATTAAATTTTATTTGATCTGTTTAAATAGCTGTACTATTCTGTAGGTCTGTGGTTCACTAATGGTAATATTATCAATGTAAAACTTGATAAAAACATAATATAAATTGCTTATGTTTTTAAACTTAAAATGATATGTCGTAAATTATTTTGAGTTGAGTACCAGAAGAAATCACTACTTGCGTATCATAATTGTCACGTTACAAGATGAAGACAAGTTAATTTTATCGAATCATATTACTTTAAATTCTAAGTCTCTTTTGCTTCAAGTACTTAAAGGTCAGTTTGAAACTCAAAAATTATCGACTAGGCATGCCTATAGATAATTTTAGCACTTGTTACAAGCTAATGTATACATTTTCAAATGCATTTTCATTACACAAACTGTATTTTGAAATGTGATACAATATTTTTATCCTCATGTATACAGTATGTATCTTTTTAAATGCAGAATATGTGAAACGTCCGAGAATTTGAGTTTTCCCGTATTTCTCTCAAACGACGGAAGTAGGCGGATATGTTGGAATGTAGCTTCCGGAAGCTATAGGTATGGCAAACTGCCAATTATGCTCGCGTCATCACCTTCCATCTTGGGCATAAGCTATAGTTAAACATAAAAATTACAAGATTTTATTTGCCAGGCCATTTGGAATCGACTCTCGCAAACAAGAGCTAATTCACTTTCATCGGCGATAAATCTGCTCGGAAAAATAATTGGTTTTAAGCAAAGGGCGTTAAACGGCTTCTTTCTAGCAACCGCGCTTCGACCTCCCAAACATGGGCGCTTCATAGGAAAGCATCGTTTCGATGAAATTAAAATTGCGTTTTTATCGTGCATTAGAGCGGCCATTTATCAGCGTCTAATTATATTCTTATGGATTATTAGTAAACGCACAACCGCACGCCTCGCAATTCAGCGCGCACGAAATATTCATGCATTTTTCATTTATATATAGAGATGTGCGCACCAAACTGAATTGCGTAACAAACCTCCGTTCGTGGGCGATTCCCTCTCCAGCTGGGCACCGGATGCACTAAAAGTTGAAAACTTAAGCTTACACTATATCGTAACGCAAACTCCGATTTATTGGGGATTAGGCTATTGGAAACCTTTTTTTTTTTTTGAAAAATATTGTTAATCCGAATTTTCAATTTTTAAAGGGTGGGTGGAATTTTTTAAGCATATGATGCATCAACGGCTCTACTCAGATGGATTTTCAGCGTTATTTGCAATTGTATAAAATGAAATTTCAGCCGGTACAGCAAGCAGGCATCATCAAACACTATACTTATAACTTTTCTCCAATTCTGAAATATGTTACGAGATAATTGCATGATGACTTAATCTTCATTAAGTCCATTGTGTCTCATATAGAAATACATTGACAGTTTTTCATTTTCTCTATTTCTGTTGGCAAGCATAATAAGAATGAGATGATCATCGGTTCTAAGATAACCGTTGCTGCCATGAACAGTCAACTAGGAAGTTCACATCATATCGTAATTACAATGGGAGAAAATTCAAATTTGTCTACCTATTTATTACTCGACACAGCGCTGAATATTATCTGAAAAGCCATGTTGTCATATGCAATCTTTGTAAAGCAGAACGAGCTAGTGGGCTTTATTATGACCACTGAGTAATAAAAATCCATGGGCAGGATGATGTCATGTCTACAGTACTATTCTGTAGTACTTACCTTATGCAGTAAAGCAAATTTCCGTATAGAAAATCCTGACGTTTTCAAACAGATTTTGATTCAATTCTCGATCGTTTTTTTTTTTTTCAGGATATGTACAAACATTACCGGTAATGCTACGCTCGTTTCTACGCATGCACTTTGTAACGATTGGTGATATTTTTCTTCGAACAAGAGCTTAAATACAATAAACTCGAATTGAAAATAATTTCAAATTCATTTTCTAATTGTGAAATATGTTTTGTAATATACATTTATATAAGAATTTTAAAATATTTTGACATCCAATTTGATTTTTTTCCGAATATATATACATGTACATGTATTAGGAAATACTGTATAATGTGCTGTACATTTGAATATACGACAGTTACAAATATTCCGATAGAAACTTTTAATCGGAAATTAAAATTTAGAATATTATCTTTCATTAAATATAGAAAACAGGCACATATATGTAAGCATTTTCAAAACTACTTGAGATACTATATCTAAGTTTTTAATTGATTTAAAAACTTAAACATCAAAGCAAAATATAAAGATGTAAATAAGGCGCTTAACTTAATTCAAGCGGATGCAGTTCTAAAAATTAATTAAAGTTCAGATATATATATATGTTAGAGTCGATGGAAACAGGCCCCTAATCTTGTTCGTTATTTCATATAGCAAAATACTTAAAGATGCTAAGCAGCAGACTCGATTAAGATCTCGCATCGTGGAACATGTTTGGTGATTAATATTTCCCATTTCAAGAATTACCATTTCAAAGAAAATGGGAAGTATATGATTATGAGGTCTTTCATCGCTGTTCAATTTATAGAATCCAATATCTGTTTAAAGAACCTCAAAAGTTCTCAGAATAGATTCGGTTACTTAGAACCAACTTTAAACAGCAGGTCGATCAAGAAAACTAGAGAGTTTGCATAGTCTATTTGTAGCATTATGTTGGTTAGAATTTACCGTATTTACTTACACATATTTTAGTCGTTTTGCTCCACAATTGAAAGTAATTTTGGTTTATAGGAAACGTAAAATAAGTATAATTTAAATTTATAAATTGGTAATTTATATTTAACTGTTTATCAAACACTTCCGGCATATTCAAACTTTGTTTAGATGTTATATTAATTTATGAGAACGTATTAAGGAGAACACATTTTGATAACTAGAAATGTGTTCTGAAATGCATTACAATGGTCCAATCCATACACCTACTAGTATTTTCAAATGCATTTCATTTCAATGTGGGTTAACTGTGTCAAAATGGTATTAGCTCGTCATGAAAAGAAAGCTTCCTCGAGTTCGATGACTATAGAAAGCTATAACCGCACAAATAACTATAGAAAATTAGCCTTCAAACACACATAATCAAAACGGTATTAATTTGACTCACCCAAAAAAACTCACCCGAAAAAAATTCACTTAACAGGTGAACTCACCCAAAATAAATTCACCCAAAAGGTGAACTCACCCCGGAAAGCATAGAAGCTATGCAGGGAAACGCAATTTTTTTCCCAGGTTTCAATTTAAATATATTGTTACCAGTTTAGGTTAGGCTAGGTTAGGCCAGCGGGGGTATGGGGGTCCGAGGTAGATGCAACAAGTTGCTTTACACAACTGGAAAAAGTTTAAATATCCAAGTTTCTTCGATTCACCTTAGTGTTTGCATGAATTTAATACCTTGGTTTTGTCCAAATGCCTCGCATATACATGTACATGTAATATAGTATCTAATTTTAAGCCGCAATGTTTTACAGAAAACAAAGGTTCGTCTACCCTGTATAGTGCATTAGTCGAGTAAGAAGCTCTATATACATTTACGTAAGAAGAATTTGGCGATGAAATTTCTCGCTTAATTTATTACAGTGATCGCCCAGGGGTCTCCTCGTCCAATGGCGCGTTCTAAAGCGTCCCAATTTGCGAGGCAAATTTGTTTATTGGAAGCCATTATCTCTCCATTTCGTCGAGATATTAAGGAGTTGCGTCTTCGCGGTCGCCACTCTTAATTCGTGTCTTAGGGGACGCGGTTTGCTTATACAAAACGTCTTAAAAGCGATCAGGTCTAAAGGGTCCACCCTCTTGCACCTCACCCCCCCTTTAATTAAGCCCCTCTCGAGGGGGTGACCGAAACGAACGCCGCAAATCGGCCTTAAGCGAAAACGCGTGAAAACATCGATTATAGTTATCGACGCTAGATGGAACCACAGGCGCGAGTGGCGTTCCTTCCATACACTAAAAGCCAAAATTGAACTGTGTCCTGGTTTTACAAGAACTGCCTCATAAACTCAGCTAGAACTTAAAATGTACTGTAGAACCTCTCTTATGTGAACCTCTATTATAGGAACTCATCAGCACGTTGCTCCTGCCAATCAGACATGCGTTTTTTGGCTGGTGCAGGCCTCAACCTTGGGAAAATTAATTAAACACATTTGGGTTTACCACAATTGACTTGTTTCCTATTTTTTTTATAAATGGTTTTCTATTGCTTGGAATTTCAACCTCCTTTATGTGAACTTTTCACTTATATGAACCACCTCTGCTCCCAATTAGTTCATATAAGAGAGGTTCTACTGTAAATGCATGTCTCGCATGATTCTGTTGAAGATACAAACGTATCGTTATTTATATCACAGAATCAATTAAACACAATTTTCTTAAGTCAACTTATTTATTAACAAATGCTCGACATTTCGTTCACATGATGGTGGCTAGCACACTATAGTAAAAGCTCAATGTGAGCTGAACGTTGAGTGCCAATAAATGATTTGAGTATATCAACTTGGAATTTAATCGAAGATATAAAAATGCACTTAATAAAAATAAATACCTAAAAATGGTACACGTGAGCCATGTAACAGTAACCCTATTGATGAATGGCACACTATAATGTATTTTAATGTAACATTTTAATGTAACAAAAAATCACGGAAAACTTTTTTCTACATTTGACGAAACAAGAATTTGAAAAATGAAAAACCATCATTTTTAATCATCCTTTCCTTCCTATTTTTTTGGCAGTTTTTTTTTTAAATTGTTTATATCATAGAGGCATGGCTGTCCCGTCACCATTAAAATGCGTAATTAGTTGATGAAAAATACTAAATTTATAATAAAAATCAATGCAAAGTATAGAAATTATGGCCCAACATTTTGAGAAAAAGCAAGTTTTAATGAATGCTAAAATAAAATGACAATTCTCAAGATACGTCGCTTTCATCGAACATAATTAAGAGCAGAGAGCTAATTTCGCTCGCCATACCATCGCCATTAAACCGGAAATGGACACATTTTTGATGCGTGTCATTTTTTAAGTTGGGCTGTTGAAGTGTAATACATGTATGTATATTTTTGCATTGCGTGCACTTCCTTTTTGGAATGGCCCCATTCGCAAGCGAAAGCATTTTGTTAAACTCAATGCTGCAGAGGGCGCTCGATCCGTGCGCAATTCTGCCAGACTGCTAAACATGTAAATGGGCTATAGTGACGTTCGCACGAACCAGAGAAATAGAAAATGCACAATTCATTCCCAATTGAGGCATTAAAAACGCGGCTTGCCTAAAACCCCGTATCTAAGTGAGCTAACGGATGATGTTCATTTCGCGAGATTCGTCCCCAGACTGTCTTTATGACGCGAAGACATCGAATTGTAAAACTTAGTTGAATTTAAGTTCATTAAGGTTGAAATCCCACAATGGACGTAAATCTGTTTCCCATAAAAGCCAACGCGAGTATAGATGCACTTCCAACAGGGCCCTTGGAACACGTTGCTGGGGCGAAAGAGGAAAGATGCCAAAAAAATGGAGAAAAAAGACGCTTTTTCAAATCAAAAACGAAAACGTGTCCCTAAGGTAAGTCGAGGGGAAAATTTGGCGAGGCGTATAAAAAGAGAGAGGGCGCTGCGGCGAAGGATGGTAAAGGGCTATTCAAAAAGGATTTCGGAGACTTCGATAGTTATAAGGAATTAATATTTAAAATTTATTTCAGAATAAATTATATCGTATTTATATGGACCTCTAGTAGATTTCAATCAAATGTTGATATGTACATGTATATTTAAATCAAAAACCTATTAAACATTTATTACTTAGTGTACAAATAACAGGTACACATTTATTAATATTCTTTTTATGAGTAACAACAATACAAAAATGCGGAGTAAAGTTTATTACTAGTTTACAATTAGTATTCAATTTATGATCACTCTCCTTAGTTCACCATACATTTTAAGTCCACAATCATTTTGCAACTATAACCTTTATGGAAAAGACCCGATTTTTTTTCCATAAAGGTTATACAGCGTGAGTAAAATGTCCGTTTCCCCCTCCCCCACAAAATAAACAGAATGGGTGCAAATACGAAAAATCGGATATATGTAACTGTAACATATAGTAACCATAGGGTGCGAAATGCAATGGTTCCCAAACCATTTGGCCCCAAGGCACATTTCAAAGGCCTTAAAGAGTAATAGCTACGAAGAAAAAGTCAATTAGAATAGAAAGTTGTAGGGCATCGAAAAATTAGTTTAATTAAAGGCTCCATTTGCAACATTTAATTAGCGATCGCCACAAAACAAATGACTTCTGGGCATATTGTATGTTTGCAACCATACACAACACCGCTACACTGCAGGAAAGCTTGATTCCTAAAACAAACCATGCAGGTCGAATAGCTTTCCTGCAATGTAGTAGTGTTATGCATGGGTGCATACATACAAGAAGCCCAGAAGTTATTTTGTTTTGTGGCGATCGATAGTTAAATAATGCATGCAAATGGAGCTACATTTTTGCTGTACCTATCACCGTTTTTAAGTTAGGATCTAAAGGCCCTTGAAATGGGCCTTGGGGACAAATGGTTTGGGCCCCGTTGCATTTCGCACCCTATGGTTACTATATGTTCCCCATATCCGGATTTTCTTATTTGCATTCAGTTTATTTTGGGATGGGGGAACAGACTTTTAACTCACGCTGTAGTTTGAGAATTTTACATGTATAGTGTTAATGTTTTACTAACTTTACAACCTTCTGTCCCGGCAAGCTCGTATATAAATACACGTTTCCAGTAGAGTAAACCATTTATTTTTATCAACAATCATTCCCTATAACAACTGGGCTGCAAAGGCTGTTTATAAACTGATACCACTTGCTTCAAATACGGGTATAATAATTTTACAACCACTTTTGTTTTGTAAATTGGTGGCGAATCTTATACGGAGATAAGTTTAATAAAACTTTGCCATCATGCTATTATCCGTTTACAGTCACTTTAATTTCATATTGTTTTCATTATCAAAAAAAAATATGATTTAATGACCACTTTACTGGTCATTACTGATCATTTAATGACCACCTGTATGATTGCTATACAGGTGTAGTTTATTAGCATTATGGATATTATATGGAAACGTTTTAGTGATACATGTAGTTTGATAACAGCTTTCAGTTTACAAACAGCTTTAGAAATCCAGTTTACAAACAGTTTATAGTTTTTCATATTGATGCTGTATAAGTTTAAGAGTTTTTAACCAGATTATGATCAGTTTACAGACCGTTTGGTATCAGATTGGTTTAATTATCTTAAACGATTTATCAGTTTATTACCAATTTACCACCAGTTTTCAATCTATATAGGCTACGATCAGTTTTTTTGCTATTCAGGTTAGCCTGAATTTAAGACTGTTTTTACTGCGCACATCATTGTTTTGCCCAAATGTCCTAAACGTGGTTGGAATGAAGAGATCCAAAACACATTCAGTTTCGAAACTGCTCGTGTGAGTTATCGTAGCGCAACCGTCGTAGCTGATGTGAAGATAATTATTTTATCGATGACTTTTTAGCTCCCCGCTACTCGCTAAATGATCCGTGCCAAAACGCACTTTGCCGTTTATTTCGCTCATCCATATCGTGCCAATTTTTCTAAGACCCCGCGTGCGTGAATGTAACGTTTTTCGCTCGTGGCACTAATCATAGAGAGGTAGACATAAAGCCAGTTGAGCATGGATGACAAATTGAACTGCAGGGGGTGAATCAGAACGGCCCGAGCACCATTTATTCCTCTGCGCTAGCTTGCACCCCCACATTCAGATGCTTTGTTTTTCGGCATCTGCGTCACCTCCTATTCGTTTTTATGGCGAGTAACTTTTAGTTTGAAAATCGAGACACATTCCCACTTTGTGGTCCATCTTGCCATACTGAAAAGAAATGCATTTGAAATTGACGAAATAATTTCGACATTGTTGAAAATGTGTCACGGAGTTGGCGAAAAGCGTTTCGAAATCCGTTGACAAAAGCACTTTGGATTTGGTGAAATAAATTTTGAAATTCTGCTAATTGCGAATTGCAGGAATTTCACATTGAAACGTCCGTATGTATAACTGCATTTCTTTTGCATTATCTTGGGTTGTACGATGATTCCGAGTTTGAGCGACTATTTACGAACCGTGAAGCTCGGAATTTCAAGTCTAAAAAATCTAGCTCGAATCGAACAACAATCTCGAGCTACAGTAAACTTCCGAGTATATTTCCGAGTCAGTAAAACTTGAAACAATCGAGTTTAAACAAAACTGGCTACACTCGATTCTGTAATACAGCTCGCCCATCTCTACTATCAGTGCTTCCATGACGTGCTGTATTTCATGAAAACATGCATGAATCAAAATATCATTCTATTCCAACACATTTCAAATTAGCCTTGAAAAAGGCTAAAAAAAGGCATTAGAATGTGAATCACGAGAAATGTTTTAATTTGTCAATTATGAAAACACTATATATATACCATATAGTTGGTTTACTCTGCGATGCCCGGGCTGTACTTACCGATAGAACGAAGCGATCGAGTGAAAGCGACGACGCAGGCCTAGTGAACGAAGCACAAAACATATGGAGCTCCAGCGGAAATTTTTTTTTCTTTTTTTGTTTTGTACGCGTTTTGCGTCATCATGTACAAAACGAAAAAAAAAAGTAATGTTCCGCTACGGAGCTTCGTATAACCGCGGCCCCAGATCGAAGCATGCAAGCACCCATCAGCCACCCATCCTGCCAATACTCTACAAAGATACATCTTTTCTTTATACATATAGATAAATAAAGCCTAATTACTTCCATTTTAACAATTTCCTTTTTAAAAGCTATAGTTAGTAAAATGCTCATAAATATGCATTTCACTTTTTGGACACGCTTAAACTTGCCAAATTTCCAGATAACTTACTCCGTGTGTGACCTTAACGTTTTTATCCAGAAGATAAAAACTTTTGAACAAGATTTACGATGGAAAATGTTTTCATTAGCTAGTTGTTTATGGACATTCCTGGTAGTGGGATGCCTATGACGTATTTCATTCAATTCATTCACGAATCAATTCATCAGACAATCTTAGCACATTCAATATCAATCATAAGAAACTGTTGATTTTAATATTCAGTCTATAATTTGATACCATTAATATTATTTAAGTAAAACACTGACAAGAGTCACACTTATTGGCATGCAGGGTTTGTGTTGGATAATTATTTCTGGACATCCTCAAGTGCGCGACATCTACGATTAAATTTATCAATACGACAGACTATTTCAATATTAAATCAAAATCAATACTGAATCAATATTGATGATTTCAATAATTACCATATTTAAGGTATACAAAACTGATTAACAAGATTGAAACGTGTTTGTTTGGCAATATTTTTGTTGGCCAGCTATGGCCATTCGTGTGGGTGGGGATTCCTTACGATGCATTTCGTGAATGACCCTCTTTTTCCGGTTTGTTCCACTCTGTGAGTCCTCAATTTTCTCCCGACACCCCGTCTAACACCCCCACAAATCCATCTTAGTTTCCCCCCTCGTGGTTCTCGCCCATTCCGCCGGCCAAACCCGAAAGCAAAAGGGTCCTCTCGATCCCCCAACAGAGTAGAGCGAGCCAAGAAATATAACTTAATATCCCGACTAATTGATCTATCAGTTTACCTATTTATATCCCTTCAGGCGTGAAATCACCTCCATGGCATGTGCCAAGACGCGGCCGACGGACGAGCTATGCAATAAATGAACGGAAAAGCAGAATGAGACAAGACAAAGTGCCCTCAACATTTTTACTAAGCGATTGGGAGCCGCAATGCATTATGCGCCTCTTGCGCCTTTTGCTCAGAGCTCTTGCCAGAAGATCTATGGACGAGGGCATCGTGGGACAGAGCACTGACTTCGAAAAAGGAAAGAGAAATATAGAAGAAAGAACGATGTAGTTCAGGTGAAAAGAATGGAAAAGGGATGGATTATAAATAGATAGTTAAGAAGGTGAAAAAAGTATGGTTGGGGGGATGAACCGTCCATGTTTAGCTATAAATTTCTCACATCTGTGGTTGGCACTTTGGCGCAAATTTGGAAGTTTTTCATCGATAAATCTCATTTTTCATTCACATTCTCATTGGCATTGGTGAATCCGAAGGGATGGTAAGATAATTTAATGCTGAGGTCGAGCGTAAATGTCAGCTAATTATATAGGTGGTAATTAGTTTCCAAATTTTATGGCGCTCCCACTGACCCGTGGTCAGCGCTTAATCGACCGCAATATTCGTAGCGCATAAATTTCGGTCTAAAAGCCCAGCTGAAGGGTTGAGATTTAAACACTCGAGTGGAAACAAGTTCAACGTGTACTAACAAATTACATGGTATATACCTTTTAAATCATGAAATATTATTTTCGCTACAGCAAAAATCTTGTCCATGTTTTGTCAAATTTAAGCCTAATTAGATAATTTATTATTAGCCTATACTACCAAATTTCTGGGATATATCAACATTTCTTTCGAGCAATTTAATTTACTAACGAAATCATTTCATCTTTATTTTATTTTTTTATAAAGTGATAAATTGTTTTTAAATAAAAATTTTCCCAATTCTGTCATTAAAAAAATAACAATACTATAAGTTTTTAATAATTACAATTATTCCAAAATAAAAAAAAAATTCAAAAGAGTTTGGGATATATTCATCCCTAACAGTCACTGTAGAAGTAGACAACCATCATAGACCCTTGATCGAGTATCGAGCTAAAACCGATGCTTACTATTTGTCCTTCTTCTTGAGTGCGATTAGACAATGGAACAACCTTTCAAAATACAGTTCAAAATTACTTCAATGGCAGTTTAACAACGATGTCTAAGTTGCTACTGACGAGGGAGTATTCCCCTAAAACTGGATGCAATCCCCTACGTCATGTATGCATATGAAACAAGTCATAATTTTCATGATTTAGAGAACTTATTTTGAAAGGGAGCAGTTTTTCAGTAAAAGCGACACAACTTAGTACACCTATATAGTCTAGGCCTAAACGGTAGTAGCCTATGTATGTATACAGTAAAAACCCCATTTTATGACCTAATTGATGCCAGGGGTGTTTCATAAAGTCGAAAATTTCAGAGAATCGAGTTTGCCATTCAAAA